>DWPT01002007.1:0-17106 GCA_018251895.1 Agathymus mariae mariae | reverse complement strand
CCAATAACAATCATAGTAAATTATGCATCCTTCTATATTCATATTTTTTTAAATATTCAAAGAAACCTTGTTGAATATGAAAGTATATTGGGATTGCGCGCCAGCATTAGACTGAATTGAACCGTTTGATGTAAATATTATATGACTCGACATCTGCGTAGCTTTACAAAAGGGTGATGTGATGACATTAGGGTAACAGAGGATGAAAATTTTATTGTAACGTATTAGCGCAAACGCTTCATTGCAGGTATTATTAAAAGACTCGAATTTGCTAAGGATCATAACATATAAAAAAAATATATAGTTGCCAGCCAGGGTCACAGAACGAGGTATTTATACACAATCATAATATAAACAAAATATATTTGTTTAATTCCACTAGAAAAAAAATATATTACATATAAAAATAGTCAAATCACATCTTTTAATCGCGACGTTCTATATTGAACTCATGGATATTTTTCGTTTCTTTTAAAGATTACGGACTTTGGATTTTCATGTAGCATTTCTTATAAATTATAGGGAACCTACAGTAGTCCGAGGTAAATGGAGAATAGTAAATTTTCGTGAAACCGCACCGAAACAATTGATGCTCGTTTTATAGGACTTTTAATAAACATGATGCTTCATCGTAAATCGCATGGAGTTTATTGCGGTAGTTTTTGAGATAATTGCGTTCAGACGGACATACTTTGTTGTACCTCCTTTACCATTTACAGATATGTAAAACCCACTTCCATCACCTATTACACCGTATATCATCGTGTCATATCAAAAATAGCGTTCTTTTGAGTCACTTTCAGGTTTTTCCTAATCGATACATCGACGAATTTCGTTCCTACATATAAATACCTGCTATGCGTTATTCTGTAAAATCAACAGTCAATCGAGACCATTGTTCGACTTTGGCGTACACTTCCAGTTTTTCGAGTATTTCAGTTTTCAATCACTAGTACAACGTAAAACTGTAGTTATTTGTAAATTAAAGTTTTTTTTCTTTTAAATTCTGCTAACCCTATTTTACAATCGGCATTGAATTACCGTCAGTATCATCCATAGTATTACGCATGCAAACGATCTCCTAGCTCTAATTTCACGAAAAACGCAACCATTTTTGTTATTTATACCCACTTATATATAATTTTTGCTTCCATGATACCATTATATTGCGGAAACATTGCCCATCACCCTCTGATAGCTGGTGATTTTTGGTCCCATTAATGCGTTACAACCATTATGTTAAATGGAAACTGCAATATTCAAATCGGTATGTGAATATAAACATATTTATATTGAGAATGTTAGATACATTTGTCGTTTCTGTGTTAATATTTCTCCCAATAATTTCTTCTTATTTTAGGTTAAGTTAGGTTACTTAATAAAGTTGCATGTGTTGTTTTGTTCTAACAGTATATGGCTTAGATAATCTTTCATAGATACGAAGTAATGTTTACATGCTCATTTTTTATGATACAAGTAGGTATGCAATCATACATGACGGGATATTTAACGATGAGTGACGGAATATTTTATTTAAAATGCACATATGTGAACATAATAATCTGTGGTGCAGAGCATTTATTCCTGAAGTCATGGTACGAAATTTGGTAGTGTGCCGCGCGGTGTGACAAGCTACGCACATATATCTGAGCATCTGAACGTCACCAACTTTCGTAAGTGGCTATGATATATTTTTGTTCTCAATATTCAAATGTGATCGTTTCGAGTATTTGGATACCTACTCATCTACATATGAGTATGTTATATCAATATTATTCATACACTTTTTTATTTGGTACAAATAATATTATATAAAAAAATATACACAATACATTTTTTAATTCGGATGCAAAAAATAGCATTAAAATCATTCGAAATAGTATATTTTACGTTATGTATAAAAATAAACGAACTTTTATAAATTTTATGTCATCAAAACGTCTTAAATCTTAAACACCATATAATATGAACAATCGTCTTATATATATGTATAAGCAATATAACAATATGAAAATCACAAAAAGCGGCAACATTATTATATGATAATAATTAAAATTTATAATAATATGTTAAAATGCCTGCCTAAAATAACTATATTGTCGGTTTGTAAGCACAATTGTATGGTTTAATATTAGGCCTAATGTGTGAGTGTTTTATTCAATTCCATATGAAATAAATTAACATTTATAATTCGCATATCATTCAAAGAAAAACATCGTTCAAACGTTGTATCACAAAACCCTGTCCATAGTATTCCGTCCCATAAGTACATGTTGGTAGAGGCGGACGCTCGCAACAAGTGTGCCCCTGTCTGTCCGAGTTTACCATCCTCGAAATTGCGAAGGCGGAAATAAATCCTCGGCATGCGAGCTACGCGAGCACTAAATCCATCCTGAATTCCGGATGCATCTTTATTTCCATTTTTATGCTGCCGGAAAACTTTTGTGGAATTTAAACTTTTTCTCGCAATCGCGAAATTTTTGTAGGAAATATTTGTAGGTATATTTTTAAAGTGCTGCTGAATTATATCTTGGTACAAATTCTACATAACTACAATTAGTAGAGTTCAATGAACGTCTTCATAAATTTATTGGTCAAATTGAGTAGTATTCTTTTGTTCAAATTCAATTTAATTTATTCATCCATATGAATAATTTTATACCCATATATTACTAATACAAATATGCACCTAATGTTTTTGCATCTAACACTAAGCTTCGGATGGCTTACTAAAATTTAAGTTTTAATTATTTTTGTTATATAGTATATAGTCAAAAGCGTTCTGATGGTGTTACATTAATTACTTAAAAATTAAAAAAAAGTTCAACATTAAAATTAAATTCAACATTAACTAACGATTTTGCGATTAAGTACGTTGAAAGCCTTCACCAACTCGTATTTCTGTAATATTATTGTTAATACTAAGTTTATAGATTTGTACATTACCTACGCAAAAATTGTTTTTAATAGTATTACAATGATGGTGTTTATTATAATAATAACAATAATAATTACCAAAAATTTTAAATGTGAATACATGCTCTGTAAGAAAATTTGATTACCGTTGCGAAATGGTTAATTGTTTTTAACATGTAGTTCACAAGTCTTTTCTCATAACTGAGGAAACGAGATACTATTAACTCTTACAACGAAGGGGTTAAATGATGGCCAATACAAGCATCGGGAGTTTTTATACCGTCTCAAGTCTTGCAACTTGACCTAATTACTGCTATCTAGCATATCGTCAAATGTTAACGAATACCTAATGTGCCCTCAAGAAATTTTGTATAAAAGCTCGAACTTCCTTATTTGTCACCAGATGTCGCTTAGCAATCTACCGAAAGCTTTCAAAGTTACTAAACTCGTTCAGTTACTTAGAATTGACTCAAGGTACGGGCTGCAAGCGTTTCTACATTGCAGATTATTTCCTTGGAAGTCGTATTCAAAACATTGTACAATAGTTACATACGCTTAAGTCCCCTTGCATTCCGTATTTCGTTCGTACAGTTCTTATTGTTTCACTATTATACAGATCTTACCCCTTTCGTAAACTTCCTCGCTCCGACATATTTTATAACACGAATTTTTAAATCACGTGCATGTCGTCTCGTGAAGAGATTTTCTTCGGGGTACGGATTCAAGAGAATGCAAATATTAATTTATGCACGTGTTCACATAAAGCATAATTGTATCATGGATTCCTCATTTGTTTTCGATTAAAAATGAGTAAGAAATACAAGAGTAGCATTACTGAACAATAGATAAAATATATATTTGTTTATTTACTGACTATTGGCATTGTTGGACATGATACAGGACAGGATGGACAGGATAAAACATGAATATTGTTAGACTTAAGTACTAACATAGCCGTATTAATGAAGTCAACGAATATTGTTGGATAGAAGGTTATATTCGAAATATTGAGAACATTAACTGATATACTAATAATAATACGTAATTAACTTTAATACATGTATAATATACAAAAGCAGAAAATTAGCGTTTACCCTAGATCATCTCAATATCCATGTTAGTTAAGATTAATTTTCAACATGTATCACTGACCTGATACTTTGTAGCTATCTAATCAAGAGCGTATCAAAAAATTAAACAATTTCTTATGATAAATTCTGTGTAGGACACTAATAAAATCTCTCATGACTTCTTGACACTCACAATCGCTGTCACTGATGGATGATAGCTTATAGCTCAAAGTCTGAACAAAACGGCGCACCGTACGCGCTTATCAGTGATTCATGACAAAAACGAAAAACGATAATGTTTTTTTTTACATATATTGAAGTTGATAGCCGAATTATATCAATCATAAGCCAACGACCGATTTGAACCTCAATGCTGCGAATGGCGGCTTAAGTTGATTTTCCTTTGGCTGTATACAAAATATAAGCATTACTTGAACATTATCCATCAATTCAAATTACATTAATGAATACTTTGCGTGTATTTGTATAAGGCACTTAATTAGATGAAAATCAAATACTAATCATTATAACAAGAAACCTAATCTCCAACATAATCAAAAATCCATTAAAATTATTGGCAGTGGCTTTCATTAGCAATTTAGTAGTAAATGAATATCATTTTACATCTATCAAGATAGTCACAGATATGGATTTGTATTAATGTACAATATCGAAACTTTTCTTTTTCCTGTATGCGACAATCCATAATGTTACAATACCGCAGAATAGTACACATTCACGTGCACTCATATATCGCAATATGATTTCGTAAAGATCATATCCAAATAATAAATATGTACGAAAAATTTCACGGTTCGTTGTAGGCCACAACAGATTACACAAATGCACGACACATACCTGGTCGTCTCAATTTATTCTTCTGAGTGTGTCTTCGATGATCTTCCACTTCGATGATTATACTATAACAGAGTTCGGTGTTGACATTGCTCGGCTGATTGGTGATAATGAAATAACAACCGTTCATGCCCGATTACACACACTTTTGAGTTTTAGAATAACGCAATCGGTTGTTGATGCGCGCGCATCGATAATCTCACACGCGTCATTTGACAGTTGTGCCGGCATGACAGATTAAAAATAACTGTCATCCGTCGTTGTTGTGGCAGGTGGGAATATTAAAAGATTCGATAATACATCAAAAAATTCACAGGTTTCGTGCCTCACTAAACTATCGAGTACATTGGAAATGAATCTACGGAATTCGATAAAATATTGTCGCTGATCGACGAGAAAGTCGGGATAACAAGTTAGGAAGTTACAAAATAAAACTACAACATTGAATGATAATTATTTTATACGTTTTCAAAAAGGTCAGGCTACAGGGCAGATCCTTAACCCGATCGTGTTTGTTTTAGGCTCAAATTGTAAATGAATAAATTGTCCAGGGGAGTTTGTCTCAAATTTCTGATATCATTCTTCGTTTCCAAACTATCGAGCGCAATAATCAAATCTACAGTCTATCGTATGTCCACATCACCGTTTTTGGGATGTAAGGGACACACACGCGTTCTTAAATCTAAACCTACCTCCGCTGCTTGAGGTGTACACTGCTTACGAACGATCTGCTCATCTACTCAATAAACTCAAAAATCATCTACGCTATGTTGTGCTGAACGCCGCATTAATAAATATTGTTTTCTTTTCTTTAAATAAAGCGTTTATTGATGGTCACCGAAATTTGCGCTACTCAGTATAATTCCGACGTTAATCGTGCGTGGAAGAGTTTTTGTACCCGCCTAGTTAGCTAACACCTACTTTTTGAATCTACCGTGCAATGTTATGTGCAATGTTATGGGTACATGTGTGATGTACATGGGTTACGGTCAACATTTATCATGTTCGGCTAAAAAATCTCAGTTAGTCAGATATACGCCAGCACTGGAAACTTCTTTTTGTTTTATGCCAAGAATTCTAGTCTTTCTTGGCTGTACTATGTTCGAGCATAGCTTATCATGGTACATAATGCGTCCAAGATGCCGATCGTGTTGGTTAAAGATAATCATTCATAGATGACGTTCACAAAGGTACTCCATACTTCTTTAGTAAACCTTCCCAACCAACTTTTAATAAGAAAATCGTCATTGATCGTCATCTATGGATGATTTATCTTTGTAAGTTCTGATTTCTGATTTTATGTGTAAATAATAGTAAATAGCCGAAAATAGCCCATCTAGTGTTAAAATTAATTTAATTTAGTTTATGATTAAGTTATCGTTAAACAGTGGTCGGTGCGTGCGCGCGCGCATCGCATGCGTTGATGGGCGCAGTCCCGGGCGGCGGGCGGGCGGCGCGGGCGCTTCGCCTGCTGCTACTCCTCGTGCTGGCGCTGGCAGCCGTCGAATACCTGTTCGGCTCCATCCTGGACGCGTCCCCGCTCCGCACCTACCTCTACACGCCACTGTATAACGCATCCCAACCCACCGCCAAGTTTGTATTGTTGTTTTATCTTACAAAAACCCCTAGTTCAAACCAAATTTTATGGCCAGCCGTAATTATACCACTTATAATTTATAAGTTATAATGTTACAATAATGAAATTTTTTGTTGTTATATTGCAATATAAATACTATTTCCCATAATCTAATAAGTCGTCGTAGGACGATACGCTCATAGTACCCATACCCATCTGTACCTACCGCGACGGGTTTGCAACAGATTGCCCGCGTCCTCGTTCCCGTCCGCTTACAATGAACCTGTGTTTCGAGTCAACAGTGAACGGGGTTAACATAACACGGGTTTGTATTCAAATATTAAATCGTAACGAGTAACAAAAATTAATGTAAAATGAGCTTATTTCGTTACTGTACACATCACGTGTAAGATAGAATGGGTATGCTAAAAACACAAAAGTTTTAACAATGCGTCATTACATTATTATATCAATAAATACCATTGTTTATTACGGAGGCAAGCTTGTTGCATATCGCAAATTTACTTCATACAACACATATTTATTTTTATATTACCTTTTTTATTACGTTTTTTTCCATATTTTTGCACGGCCTTGTCGATTCGAATGAATTTTAAAGCCATTTAAATAATACATATTAAAATATAAATTTAACGTAAAAAAAGATCACTCGCTTCTATAATTATTGTCGTCATAAGGAATCTTTTTTTTTATGGTAATAGCCGACAAACGAGCAGACGAGGCACCTGATGGTAAGTGGTCAACGTCGCCCATGGACATCAGCAAGATCAAAGGTATCACTGATGTGTTGTCGGACAGGAAATGAGAAGAAGGTAAGAAAGAAAGAAAGTACATACTTGAGACTTGTTCGTAATGTTGTGAAATTTTCAATCTGAAATCCAGCCCGCAGTGCTAAGATAGTTAAGAATGACTGATGAATTGTATAGCCAAGTAAAATCTGATTACATCTTCTATGTTACAGAGCTAACGAAAGGCTCGCTACCTGGGCTAAAAGGTTGTCAATTTCGGTGACCGAAGCGCAAAATCCCGTAACAAAATCTATCAACCACCCGAATATTACAAGTAGTTCTGTTCCTCAACCTTGCAATAACATTAAGTGTATATCAATTAATATGACTGGATGTAATAATTCCGAAGACACCAGTACTCCATTGTTAATTACGAAAATAATGGAGGGAATCAAGGGTATGGTGACTACGGAAGATGAGGAATTGAAGAACACTGAACCAGCGCTGCCTCTTTGTGAGGAAGAACCCCAGGATTTAGGTAAGATTATATTTTTAGTAGAATTCTACGAGTATGCTATAGTTAGCAGCGGTTTAAAGCCGGTCTTCTGCTTGATGATCTACTTTAAATACGTTACAAAATTTTAAAATATCACTTGAATTGCTGATGAAAAAACATCATGAGGTAACTCGTAATTTCGAGAGATCTTTATAATTTTAACGAATGTTTGGCCAACGCGGTGGATTAGCTCGCCAACCTGAGAGGGACTCGAGTCCAGCAATAGGACGAGTAAGGGTCGTGACGACTGGCACGGGGTATAATTTGACTGACTGATGTGAAGGATGCAAATGGATGATATCTGACATGTGAAATGAATTCGATTGTGAACAGTTTTATTAAGTGTAAAACTTAAGCGTACTATAGATTAAGGTTGTGCAGTAATCGATAAAAAAGTTAAATATTGAAAATAAATTTACATGTTGCGTTTTTCGGCCTGACACTCAACATAACATTAACTCGATTTTCAAATCGAATTAATTAGAGAATAAAGTTCAAACGCTTTTCGAAATTAGTTCTTAATAATAGAAACATCAACCAATTATCTTCTTTTCCTTTATCAATGTAGCTGCTTTAAATACTAAAACCTGGAATATTTTCCATTAAAATTGATTCACCATTAGGACGACTTAACTATTATAATAAATATTTTGAATTACAGGTCCTATACCAGTAAATAAGACTGATTTAGATCTGGAATTTGTGGAAAAGAAATACCCAGAGGTCCAGAAAGGCGGTATGTATTCGCCGCCAAATTGTTCTGCCAGACACCGAGTTGCTATTATCGTACCTTTCAGGTAAGTTCCTCACAGCTAATTTCACAGACACTAGTTTTATGATAATCGCCGACCAATGACCAATGGGTCTAATTATGGTAAGCTGTCCGCCGTCCTTGTAAGGCCAGAAATATTAACGACGCGCTATCGACCGTGAACAAAAATTGTGACTCAAACGCGTTAAAAACGTCGCACAGTTTGTTTTTTAAGGATAATGTCATACGAGTAGGAACAGATCGTATGCACAAACTGTGCCGCCGCCGCCGCCGCCGCCGTCGCGCACAGCACGCACCCGAACATCCGTTCCTCGCGTCCTTACTGCTCTTAGCACATTTCGGGATACAAACCCTGGATGCGATTTCTTTTCGGATGAATCAGCGATATCAGTATCAGGTGCCTGAGGTTCCATGAGTGATGTATAAGTGGGGTATTTTTTACTATATTGAATATAATTGTTGAGAATCGCATGAATTAAATATAGGTATATGAACTTACCACCGTTCATGATATCCGTCATGTGTTCGCTTATGTCAGCAATTGGTTAGGTCCGTTTTGTTGGAGATATAATTATACCTAATTATATGTTTTAGTTTAGTGTATTTCTTTAAAAACTTAAATTATAAATGAAATAAAGTCTCAGACGGCGTATAATTGATAACATAATGGAGACATGACACTGAATCAAATTCAATCTGTTTATTCGTTTCTATATGAAATGAAAACAAACATGATCCTTACAAATCTTCATATTTATTTCATAAGTGCGTTAATACTTTTATGGTTGGATCAATATTTGGCTTCCAAAACAGTATTTTCTAACAAAGACTCTAATATTTAATTCTATGGGCAGTATAAAGAGCGGGGCAAACTATGCCACCACCCTGCGCTTACAAAGAATCTCATGCGGGATCTTGGGTAAAGGGACCGGTGCCCCATACCTTGTGGGCTGGCCTCGAGAGGACTAGGCCTATGTCTTATTCGAAGATATTCCTATTTAAAGCCATATGGACTATTTGTTACCCCTGAGATCTGAAACGATGCAACATATATCACCGCGTTTTCAAATCCATATAAATTATTCACCAGCAATACGATTCGAGTATAAGATGTGTGTGGTTCCTTTCGAAGAAGCGGTCGCCGATTATTGGAACGGTTGTGGTTTATCTCTCACCTTCCAAACTTCTGCCTTTTTACCCTCGTTTCCCATCGCATAAGGGCAAATAATTTATGTTTGCGGGAGCTCAATAAATTGCGGCCAAGATTGTGTAAGTGAAAATCAGCAGTTTAGCGGTAATTTGTGAAGGGACCGCCGCTTATCGAGCCGGTGAACCTATAAATTGGTGCGACAAAAAGGTGCTCGAGATCGCGACATTTGAACTTTGTGCTACGAAACATACAAACGTTTGATGTTTATGGAAACTGTTTCTTTGTGACGTAACTCGATACGACGATGGGTTGTTTGTTTGCTTTTAGTTTCATTAAAAAAAAAATTGTATTTATGAAAGTTGCAAACTCGTTGTAGATACCGGCGTAGTAGACTTTAGCCTTTAACCCATTCTGAGGATACAGCATATTGAATAGGATAGGTAAAGCAAGCCGTTCACCCAATCGGGCGCATAGCCTACCAAATTTAGTTAATTTTAGACTTTAGTCTACTGTCAACCGCAATGGTGGTAAGTCGTGATGCTAAAAACTAATGTATCAAAATGTACTATTCTCAATTTAAAAACTCATGAATGGTTCTGTTAACGTTGTACACATCAATTAAAAGCCTTGCGTGACGTCATCGAATATAAAAAGGGAAGGAAGGTGCTCGACTTTCGATGTTTTCGTACTGTTGAACAGGCGCTACTTGGCCTGCTCCCGTTCTTAACTGCGCGGAGGTCGAAGTCCCGCCTCTGGTTGTGATGATGACGCCGTGTTTACATTGCAGGGATCGACAGCAACACTTAGCGATATTCCTCAACCACATGCACCCGTTTTTGATGAAGCAACAGATTGAATATGGAATATTTATTGTCGAACAAGCTGGTGAGTCTAGGTCTACTAGAAACTTGCAATATTGCTCTTCATTATTTCGCCTTCAATCGGCACTGGAATAGTTCACGTTGATTAGTGTAACGAGACAAAGGCTTTGCCTACAAAATTACCATAGTAAATACGAATAAATCGGCTGTATTTTTATCTTTTTATAATTTTACTTGAGTTTTATATATTTTTTTTTTATGTGAATAGCCGTAATACTTAATTCCTATACATTCAAGAAGATTTTCCTAGTGGTGGACATTTAAAAAATATATCATATATCAAATATCATGTATGATATATTTCATATTTCTCTATATAGACCAACACGATTATAGATGAAGAATTAATTAATATTTAAAAATAAAGATACACTATAGTAGTTACCATTGGTATCAAACGAACATGGCGATAAAATATTATGTCGTGTCCTGATTTCAGTTGTTATGTGTCCCACAGGCACAAGCGACTTCAACCGAGCCAAACTCATGAACGTGGGGTTCGCCGAGAGCCAGAAGCTGAAGTTGGGCGGCTGGCAGTGCTTCATCTTCCACGACATTGACCTGCTGCCGTTGGACGAACGGAACATGTACTCCTGTCCGCGGCAACCCAGGCATATGTCCGCATCCATCGACAAACTGAATTTTAGGTACAATACGAAACAATTTTAATTTACCAACTAATATATATTTTTTTTTAATTATTGTAATAAAATAAAAGAAAAAACCAGTACATCCTTCGAAAAGGTTCAATAGTATGCGTTTGCATTGGTTTTAAGTGTCGCCCTGCACGATAAAATCCACGTTGATATAAGTTTAAAAGATTCTAAACCGATTTGTCTTTAAATGTTCATAATTTTTTTTTTTGTAAAAAAAAATAAAAAAAGATATACGTGAATATTAACTACGGCACTATACCACACAAGACTCTACTAGTCAACAAACTCGACCACCAGATGCTTAGCAAACAGCGCCGTCCATTGAGATTCTTAACAGGTAGTCGGGTTCGACACGTTGCTCACCATATAGGAAGAAAACACGAGAATAATATGTAGCCAGGTAGCTGAAGATTTACAAGAAGGTACCCTCGAAATCACACCGGGAGATACGTACCAGCGACTTCTAACAGAAGAATGCGATGTTCGCTAAAACTGAATAACGAAGGAACGCCCGACGGTGAACCACCACGGCTTCCTGTTACTTTCATTTACAACATGACGTTAACATAATACAGATATATATGTTGTTTATGTTAACAATTTAATTTTTAACGACAATACGTGTTGTGTTGTTCATTCTAGGTTACCGTACGAGGACATCTTCGGCGGCGTGTCGGCGATGACGCTCGAGCAGTTCACGAAGGTGAACGGCTTCTCCAACAAATACTGGGGCTGGGGCGGAGAGGACGACGACATGTTCTACAGGTCAACAAAAACTTTTATCATGATAATTTAAAAAAAGTTCGCTTTAGTGTCACACCACATATACCATAGTATAATTTACCTTTACCTGTTGTCTATTATCAGTACTTTCACACATAGTGTGGTTTTATGTCCATAGGTGACAAACGACTGGTCGGATCATCTGCTGGTAAGTGGTCACGGAGTGACCGGCGCGTACTGTCAAGAAGAAAACTGATAATTAAATATAATAACAAAATTAAATTAGATAAATTTTCATTTTAACTTGTTTGCTTGCAGGTTGAAAAAAATGAATTACCACATTGCGAGGTATAAAATGTCCATAGCACGCTACGCGATGTTAGATCATAAAAAATCTGCACCGAATCCTAAAAGGTAATCTTGTATATATATTCCACAACTGTCCAAACTACGCACTAGAACAATAGTTAACTAATAACGCACGCCTCGTTTCAGAAAAACTACATAACAGTTGATATTCATTGTTATCAGGCTTTTATGAAATTTCTTACTAGCTACAGAAACCAGGCAAGACTTTGTTTACTACCCTCTTAACACAACTTACATATTAAGTTTAACTTCATACCATTTCGATAAAAATTAAATTGACCCACGATGTAAATTACAAATACGACAAGTGTCATCTTATTCTGTTCAGCGTGTACCGTATAACAAAAAAAAAAAAAAACTAATAAATACATCGTAATTTCCATATAATTAAGTAATTTTTCAAATAATACTTTTAATGTTCCGTGACAGTTTCATTACAAATTTCAAATAAAATATGTTTAAGAGCTTTAACATTCGTTCAAATGATAGTATTTAGCACTAACTAGCTAATAAATAAATTGGATTTCATGCACGTGATGTAATATTTTATTAACACTAGATTACAAAAACAAAGTTGTTTTTAATATAAAAAGATGCAAGTATATTTTTGTATTCACTTTTGTTCTTACATTTTAATTCTGAAACATTATCTGCAAATAAATAAAAATATGGTTTTCAAAAATTGTTGTGTTAATTTTATTTTTCATATTTTTGTGAGTTATCTAATCAAACTTAAATATCATAGAATATTATGTCTCTCGCTCTTTAATCCTTTTATTGTTCAATTCCAATATATTATAATAAAAAAAAACTTTCTAATGATATTATTATAAATCAGCTCATTATTTTCAGGTACCAACTACTGTCGCAAACAAGTAAAACATTCCAAAAAGACGGTCTGTCTACCCTCGAGTACGAGATAGTGAAGGTAGTACGACATCACCTATATACCCACATATTAGCGAGTATCGACGAGCGCAGCTGACGGACGTATCTCGCCAAACTGTTGTTTGGCGATGATCGGTAACGATCATAGTGATCCATGCACAGACTGAACATCTAACGGTACTAACCTCAAATTGTTTGTTGTCTGTTAATCTTTCCAAACGTGTTAAGATATTAGCGGACTGTGAATGATCGAGTCGACGCCAGCGCTGCTAGTGGTTAAAAGTGGTGTTTTACTAATGTTTGGACGGTTTGAATTACTAAATCACACTTTATAATAAGAGTTGTTTTTATTTTTGTTAATACAGTGACATTCAAAGTTTTATGTCAATACCGTAGACTGAGAATATTGTAAATAGATAATTAGTTACAAATTTTAACAGAAAAAATTATAGTTTTGCTAGATTTTTTTAATTTGTATTAATTGGTTGATTTGCGATTTAAATTTGTAAAGGGAATCATCACAAGTAATCACGTTATTGTGAAGTACATTTTTTGCGATTTTTAATATTTAAAATACAAAACTGACGAGTTTCCTTGACAGGATTAACAAAATATAATATTGTGATAATAAAAATAATGCATATGTTGTCTGTTCGCATGTTAAGAGCGTAGTTTGTTTTATAACTAGCCGGCGTGCCGACCGCGGGGTATCGGGTTCGATTCCCAATCGGACCAGATACATATGTAACAGATAAACGTTTGTTCTCTGGTCGTAAATGTCTTATATCCATTTCGCTTACAACAAATTAATCCTACCGCGGAGTACGAGTGCGTTTAAAGTTAATTGTTCAAATAACACGTTATTACTCTGTACTAGTCTCCGTCTACGGTTAGCAACTAGTTATTATTGACATTACTCTGTATGGTGTGTCCAAGTGTAAAGACGCGGTGTATTAAGTTTATTCGTACATGTAAATGGGAAACTGAAATGTTATTTAGGTTATCTTATTCAATATAACTGTACAATAACATATAAACGTAAGTATATACTTAAACAATAAATGGTTACCTATTTAGAAATGTAATGATCTCTTTGTATTGTAAATAATTATTGTAATTTAACGTACATTGCGTTTTCTAACCAATTGTTATCATCGTACATAACAGCTTTGTACATCTGGACTATCAATGTAATTTCATTACGAAAAGGTTTCATGAAAATATCTTATTATAATTTATGATTGTATTTTTAATTTGAATAAATAAATAAATCTCAATATATTATAAGGAATTAGTTTTGAACAAGACTGCAATGTTATGGCAATTTGAAACTCAACCGATGATTCTCAGTCAAATTTAGAAAATGTAATCATTAATATCTATGATTTTAAACTTTTATTATCGCGGACATAAAACATAGACGTAACGGGCACTTACAATTGTTCTACGTTAAACTGAAACTCCATCTCGGTTACAAACATCGTGAAGTGTTGATCCAGGTAACATGACAATAATAACAATGTAAAAACGAAAATCGTAAGTACCCGTCAAACGCAAAATGTTTGTATAATATTGTCGAACTACGCAATTATAACGTTAAGGGGATGTCATGAATCTTAAAAACTTATTTCTTTTTTATTATTTTCGCTTAACTAATAACGCTAGTCGTTCCCGCTTTGGTTTGCTAATTATATTTTTTTGAAGAACAATTTGTGTTGTTTTCGTTACATACGTCTCACGCCTCATCTTCGACGATATTTTAGTAAGTCAGTGCTTTAAACAAACGTGAATCGGCTTCGTGCATTATTTGATCTACAATTATGTCGATAGAACCAATAATAGTTGCGACTACGAACGATAGATCGATCGTTAGCTTTAACAACGTTCGACTGATATCGGTCAGTAAATGTAGTCGTGGTAATTACTACTATGATTAGGTCTTCTGTTGGAATTACCCAAAGCCCAAACGTACAATTGTTTACAAGATTTAGATAAGGGTAAAATATTGTCAAATTGAATTGGGGTAAAATTGAGTATCATAGTGACAAGAAATTAGATTATCAATTTTTTATTTTAATACATAGTTACATCTCAAAGAAAACGAAACGTTTTAAGCGAACGAATTGATTGTGTTTCAAAGAAATTTCGAAGGATCAATTTCGTTGTTGCATGTGTGTGTGAGTGTGGAAGTCCAATTAGAAGTGGGGAAAACAAATGATTAATATAAAACATATATTTTCGTTCAATAAAACAATAAATAACATTTGTTAAGTTGTTCAACATGATCTATATTATATGTACTTCCCGATGAATTCATAGACAATAATGCAACGTTTCTGTAGAACCTGTGCGCGTTATTTACTTATTTCTTCATCGTATTGAAGTCAAATTCAAAGTTATCAAAAGTGCCTTGGGACAGTTATATTTGCACGACCTTATTAACAGCATTATTTGCAATATCTTGGTCATTGATTGCAAAATGCTCAATGTTACTCGAAATTAACATATACTGAACAGTATTATCTAAGGAGCTCTTTAAAGTTGACAAATACTTATTAGTTGACGTACGTTAGTCTGGTACCTTTGGTGCAATAAAGTCCGGAGAAGTCAACATTCAGAACACTTTTTGGTCGTCTTTTATTATGTATTTTTTTTTTTTATTCAAAATAAACTTTTTACGTGAAACTATAGCAAAAACAAACAATTGCAGTTCCTAGATTATAAACCCATAATATGAGTTCCAAGTATGTTAAGAATCACTTAAAATTGTTCAGCAGTTTTAATATTATAAATGTACAATAGCAATACGAATAGCCAGAATTCAATAAACCGCGTACATCAAAATTTCCAAAAAATATTCCTGGCACAGACGAATCTTCCGAAAACTCATTACAGTTTTATTATTAACTTCTAACGTATTCCGACCTTGTTCGGAATGAACAAATATTCTATTTTTCATGTATACGTATGTAGGTACCATATACGTAGCCAGATATGTAGCTTTCATATAACAGGTAAAAAAAAACACATAGACGTCGTGATTCCGGAGATTACTCGACGCATATAAACAACTCACAAAATTTGTATTAACCCTTTATAATAGATATTTTTACAGTACATTACCTAAGTCTAAGTTTAAATGAGTCGTATTTATTACTCTATTAATTTCATTCAATAACCCAATTCTTATGGTATAATTCAAACCTCACTGCTACAATCGTTGATGGATACATAAAAATACTTTTGTAATTAAAATTTTGATACTAACCTCTAAAAAGCGTCTTTTAAATCAATAAAAAATGCTATTAAGTTGGTATTAAGTAATTGTTCTTCTACCTGTTACAAGTAATACTACCCTAGTCCTCTGCGTACCTACATAGTGTAATTGTGTAAAGTATTATGGTAGGTGATTCTTCAAATTTCTTAAAAAAATTAATTCCTCGTAAGTAGTAATTAATTGCAATACAGTAAGTAATATTGCTCAAAATAAAATTTATTCAGGAATAAATAGGAATCGTTATATAACTGGATTACTTTATCATCACGATATTGAATATCGCTTCTTTAATATTTATTTCTGCATATTATTCATCAAAATATTACCTCTACTGGCGAAAGTAGCGAGCCACAACGTTTGCTTCTCTTTATAATCATAACGTTGGTATCTACTACGGCGTTATACTACATAAGTGACTTGACGAGAAATTGAGGCTGCGAATCTAACCCACAAATGCTACATTACCTAGTAAACTGCATAACTTGCACACTGATATAATCTATACACAAATGTAAATTTTAGATTTCTCTACATATATTTACGGGCTACATTGAAATGACATGTCTCAGTAGGTGACTCATTGCAAAATGACTACATTGCAAACGTAGCATTTTACGAATTCACTCGCCTAAAACCGAACGATTTGATAGACTTCAAAGGCATGGATT
>DWPT01002006.1:0-17114 GCA_018251895.1 Agathymus mariae mariae | reverse complement strand
GATACATGAAATCTATTGTTTACACTTGCCTAGTGGTCTATTCCCTGTAACCTTCACATTATAGTAGGGTGAACTCATCACACTATTGACATAAAAACAATTAAGCAAGAAAAATACCGGTTCGCTTCACTTACATTACTTAAACTTAACACAAAAATCGTATAATTATTTAACATTCGTTGATATCACATTTTTACAATTTTTGTCTATTTCAAAAAGAAGAAAAACGTTTTGTACGCATGTAACACGAAATAGTCGTTTTTTCTTTGGTTTCAGATCATATACACATTATTGAAACGAAGAGAAGTTAGAGTGCGTGTATCGTAAAAAATGTGATTTTGGATTATTTTAAATTCTGTTATTTAGTTTTAGAGTTTTTTAGGTATATTGTTAGATTTCTTTTGTACGGCAATTTAGTAAACAAGGCATAGTGTTATTACAGTGAATTTAGTACCAAATATTTCATAATCAAGATTTCTGTCACGTGAGACTCCGAAACCACTATGTAGAGATGAAAGCTGTAACTCTAGACATCACGTTTTTAATTTTAAATAACATAAGGTAAATTGTGGTTGAATTTATATTTTAACAATGAATACAACATCCAAACAAACCACTTGTTTTTCATCCCAACTATTCGAAAAGCGGCGAAGGGTTTCTCGATAAGTGCGAGCAAAATAGTTCATTCCAGCGCACTTTATAAGAGTGACAAAATTACTTTTGGATTGTGAATACTTAAATTTCTGTTCCTAACAAAACAGTAACAATAAATTTCCAAAATTGCGATAACGTATCTAATTTTAGTATAAATTTTTAAATTAGTTTTATAAATATTTGTAACTACTAACACCATCTCTTATTTATTTTTCTCATAGAGGGGAATAAAAAACAGAGTGTGCCACACGGTACCAAAATTATTAAACATCGAGCGACGTACTTTGAATCCCTTACTTTGCTTAGAACTCTACTATCTATAGTATCTGTCTCTACTACCTATCTACTACTCTACTACTCCACTATCTATCTCTACGTTCGGGATTCTACTAGGGATGAAACAATCGCTCTCGCCCGCAATGCATTATTTAGGTCCCTAGGGACACAATTTACTATTTATTGATGTTCGAGCAACCAGAAATAAAACAAAAACACCGTGAAGTTTAAATCGAACTGTCACGGAATAGGATGCTAAATTGCAAATATATATAGATCTATAATATATTTTCCTGCAACAATTTAAGAAGTTGGTTAATTTATTTTGGTTTTCCTGTTTCCCATTCCGTGAAGATCTAATTTTTATTCCGTGTCCGGCCTTTCCCTTCTAAAATGTCACATAATACGCTTTACAAAAATTAGTATTTTTCATTTTATAATTTGCTTTGCCTAAGTTAATCCAGACCTATTATATTATTGTTTAATTAGGGTATTTTTTTTACTTTTGTTCTTCGGGCATTGAGTCACACTAATATTTCATATATATTTTTGAACCGAGACAAAGTCGAAAAAGACAAAAATACAGACAGACGAGTAAATAGAACATAGACTTTCATTATTCATCAGATATAATCCTCACAACAGTTCCTATTGTCTGTGAACAATGTGTCGCTTCAACCTTGACACAACTGTTCGGAACTTTTAAAAACTCTTTATGATAAATTATCTGCCAAGTACGCAGGGAAACTTTTTGCTACGTGACACTGGATATGAGAAATCTTTGTAGCGTCACAAAGAAACGTACAGAACTATACACTTGAAAAGGATGTCGCAAAAGTGAAATGACTTTTTGAGTATCTACAAAGGATTGCGTACTTGTAACTTTGCGTGTGTGAGACGGATATAATATAATATTGTCCAAATTTAACGTGGTCTTGCAGTTTGAAGTATTTGTATTATTAGTATACATAAATACTTATATTGTACATTATGTTTTGGTATTCAGATTGGAAATAATTTACAGTGATTTTAGCAACAAAATAAATGCTTGCTTTCTTTCCCGGATAGTAAGCTGCCACAAGATGTTTTCCATCTCTGATGCAAATTAAAATTTAATTTTATTTATTTTATATATTACTGATATTGATGAGAAATTATATTGTAATACTGATATTATGTTATGATAATACATAATGTATTGTAACTGCGTTTTAAACACTGCATTCACATATACAGCGTCATCTAGTCGATTTGTACATAATTATATTATATATTGCAACGATATGATCAATGTCTTATATTAGAGTTATATGCATTTACGGATATTTCATGTGGATACGGCCTGTAATTAGTTTTTTTTTATTACGGGTTATATTTTTCACTAATAAAGAGTATCCTATGTCTATATATATATCTATGTGCAAAATTTCATCCAAATCCGTTCAGCCGTTTTTGTGCGATTGAGAAACAAACATCCGAACATACGAGTATGAATGTTCACATTTATCATGTTATTAAGTTAAAATAACAAAACAAGAATTATCAAAATGAAGGTGATTTCTTGGTCGGCAACATGTTACTTATGTTTTTTTGAGTCACGAGCGAACAAATAGGAGCTACTTACCATGAAGTTTCTCAGCTAATAATATATATTTATATGTAAAAACTACATGTCCGTTTGTGGCTGTTTTTATTTGAACTTCACGTCGCGTGTAACTCTTATCCTATTGATATTTGCTGAAATATAACAATAAGAAAAATATTTTTTTCAGGTAAACATCCAGTAAAACTACGTATCAAGACAGAATTATAATATGGTAAGGACAGTATGTCTCTATTAAGCAGGATTTTATCAAATGTAAGTACTTATTTCATGAAATAGAAATGAATATTACAAATGAAAAGAACATAGAATAATATCAAATTGAAATACCATTGCGATATTAACGTCGCAGAAAATTCTGATATTGATAAAAAAATATTTTCTAATCTTTATTAATCCTCATAATAATTCTTGTGGCTTTATAACATTTACAATTATAGAACAAAGACAGGGTAAAACAAAGGCAAACAATGACAAAATCACGCGAAGAACTCTGTATTAAAACCATCACCGCCAATCTTAAGTATTTAAGTATTAATCAGCATTACAATCTCTTCGAGCAGTAACAAAGAGATTAAGAATGTACTATGATATTATATGCCTTTAGATATGCTTATCACCTGTCTCCCTCGCACGTATGTAAATAAAGCTATATACCAACATACATGTTTCATCCCGATAGAGAGCAGTTTCAAGGTGTGTATAAAAAATCGGCTAACTATCCTAGAATCAACTTATATGATGTTGGTACATACATGGTTAAATAGTACTACGTTAGTCTTAAATTTTTTGTGTCGTATTCTTTCTGCTATGATCTAGCGATGCACATTATTGTATGTCACATGTTTCTATGTATTAATATGTATGTAGTTATTACGGTCCCATAGCCCAGTTGGAAGTGTCCCTGCCTGCCGAGCGAGAGCTCCCGAGTTCGATTCCCGGCCGGGGCAAACATTTATGTGACAGATAAATGTTTGTTCTCCGATCCTGGGCGTTTGTAATGTCATATTTGTTATGTCCATGCCACCCGCAACTCCAGAAATCCTAGTGTGTAAACGTCTATTTATTGTTTTATTATTGAATTGTATGTATATGCATGGAAAATCCTTTTTTGAATTATATATTTTTCATTAGCTCGAGCTAATCAAGACCGACACCAAGAGCTTGCCTCCTCTCCGTTATAATGCCATTTGAATACCACAGTCCAACTCTATTAAAAATAAACCGGACATATAGTTGGTATATACATATAAGTTACACAATTCGTAACGTCACTACCAGTTTGTGCTCTCTTTACAGTACCAAAAGTCTTCTGCAGCTGAAAACAAAATCAATGATGGCTAAAACCTTTGTGGAGCTCATTATTGTTTATGAAATGAAGAGCTCCTTAATAAATCGGAGCACTTGCATTCGATATATTTTTGGGTTACACAATATTGTGGTCATATTTCTACCTTTCCGTCCCAATCATAATGAGTTACTATTCGACAAAGGCGATGCTTCAGGATACTTTTTATTTTATATGAAATCTTAAATGATCCATCTTCAACTCCCTTTCTTAAACCTAACCTAAGAATCACTACTTTGCCGCATCATAGCGATTTCTTCCGATACTCGTTTATAATTCAGGCTACACTACTCTGGAACTCTTTATCCGAACACATTAGGAGAGCACGCAGTAAGAATAGATTCAAAAATTTGTTTATGAACGCTGTTTGGAACAACGCCGCCTACTACCGCCTTCCTCACGCTGAGATCGCTGTGTAGTGATTATGAGCTGACATTTTTATTTTTTTTATTATTCAATTCCATTATATATGTTGATATCGTAGTCTTTTAATCTGCTTCGCTACAGAAAATCTACGCATTACGCTTATCAACGCCACTCGCACTCGACAATATTTTTATTAATTTTATCAGAAACTGAATTTCATATTTGACCCGTTTTCATGGCTCAGGGATTTTGTTTTCAGATGTATGAACTAGAGATATGGTAATTTACTACAGTAATATAAAAGCTGTTTATTTACTACTCTCTAAACATAAATCTATCTTAATGGAACAGACCCATTTCCCGGGATATAGTGTTCTAGATAACGACTAGCAGTTTAGGTTGTAGATATACCAAAATTATTTAAAAACATCATCCTAATTTGTTCAGTAGTTTTTAAACATGCAATAACAAAAAACAGAAAAACTAAAAAAAAACAATTTGGTCGACCTACCAAATTATATATATAACGGAATATCAGATGGTGTCGCAGAGCGGTCTCGGCTATTGTGGTCCATGATTGGCGTGAAGACGGTGGAAACTTCGAATAATAAACTGTTTATCACAAATAATTGTCACTTGCTTTATTACACAGCAATTATGCACTAAATATAACTCGTTACACAAGACGAATCGCGATTAAGAGCCAATAGGTTAGTGAGTGTGCGCCTCGTGTCAAAACAACCACCGTTGACAATGCGTAGGCACCAACTAACCACCTTATTCGGGGTAACCCGCACTTATTCTATAATAACCGACAAACAGCAAGTCAAATGACGATCTTAATTTAAAGTCAGACAATCAACATTCATTTAAATTAAATTAAATTAAGTTAGCAAATCGAATACAATTCAAACGCTTTTTTTAAAAATAGAAAAAACAATATTATAAATAATTATCCTTAGTTTAAATACGCGCCGTCATATATATTAAGTACTGATTCGGCCATGTTAATAACTACTTACAATAAGTTCAATAACTAAGATGGTTAATTTAAATCATTTCATTAATAATAGGGATGTGATGGATATAAAATTTCGGATTTAGATACCAATATGGGTATATGAATATTATTTTACAGGTGGCAGTTTTGATTACGAAAATTATGATAATTTTTCGGATTATTCGATCGTTTCCGATAATTTCAGTTACCGACGTAAGCTGGATAAAGACTTGGAAAAACATTTATTGCATTTACAAGGTATTGTATACGTTTTGAAAGAAAGAAAGAAATACCTTTATTACAAAGTTACAGCACACGTGAAAAAAAAATATTTAAATAATAATTACATACGATACTTTATTTATAGATATTGTTTGGTATTATAATCTCAGAAAAAGACAATGGTCTTGAAAAGAAAAAAAAAAATAAACAACCTAAAAAGCGACACGGCTAATCATTTTGCAACTATCCGAAATTTTACGAAACTTATCTGATTCGGTTTCGATTTATTCAGATATATTTTTATTTCGGCTATCCGATAGCTTCGGTTATATACCTGATAAATAGCACTCTCCGTTGTATATATGTTGATATTGTAACACTACCGAATAAATGTTGTTAGAGTAAAATCTTTCACACATTAACTTGATTCGGCTGAGTTACACTCGATCTGAAACACGCCGAGATCCATCACAGTGATTGAGTTTTCATGCTACTATTCGTACAACCCGGAGTAAATTATCTTTTTGTGTTAGATAAATGTTTCTCTCCGTAAAATTCTCCATCTTCGAGTGTCAAGCTTTGGCAATATTTGTAAGGCTTCCTTGGTAGTCACAAAAGAAATTACAATTACAATACTCATATATTTTTTTAAACCAGTTCTCCTGCTCAGCTTCTCTTCAAACCAGTACAGTGCGTGTTCGTTTCCCCGCCTGAACACACACAAACAAACACAACAAACAAATTTGAAACAAATTGATGAGAACAGATGTCTGAATTATATCTGTGCGCTACGCGATACCTTTAGTTGTAACTAGGGGGTGTGTGTCTATTTACTTTTAAAACAATTTTTATTCGTTTTCTTAGACGTTTTATGATTTTTTAATTCATATTTACATCCACTGCAATCATACCAATGCACTGCAAACAATCAATCATCATCAACAATTACATATTGTAACAATCGATGTCACTTCTAAATCGTTAACACCATATATTAGTTAAATTAAATACCCTTCGGTTATACGTATACTTAATATTACACCTATTTACTAATTTATAGACAGAATTTTGCTACTGAGTATATGCGGAGCGCAATCATCAGGACCACGGCAACAACTTTAAAAAATATGTTACCATTTGAAAATTATTTTATTCCAGATGAACATACATTTTATTTATGATAATTTTTTTTTATGATATATGAACATATCGTGAATTTAAACGATATCCTATATTCATCAGGCTTAAATAAGCCTATTGAAGTGGGAGCGTGTCGCTAGTATTTCATAAATTTATTACTCATGTTGCTTGCTAATTTTGACAGTCTTGACAGCAGTCAATCATCAATGATAGGGTTCATAAATTACGGCATGGAAATGAACACGCAAATAGTACAATTGTTTTAAGCTTCAATTTGTTGTTTTCAGTGTTAATGACGTGTATGAACGAAAAGTGGAATACAATTAATTAAAGAAGTACAGTATTGTTTTGTCGATATATATATAAATAAAGATTTTCTAATATCTACATAAGTTAATTTTATTTTGAATAGTATTGCCAATCGTTTCTATGTTTTTATTCAAACTTTATGAGGCAATCATTGATAGTGTAAGAGTGTGAACGTTCCCTTTCGTGGGGTCCTATATTACTTTGCGAAATCGAAACCCTTATAGGAATTAACGTATCTTAATTGACGTACCTTTGATAATTAATATGCAGATTGTCCAACTAAAGCACAAATTAACTATATATTTTATATCAGCGAAATTCCAGATTCCGATGATAGCATACAGTACATACATAGATAACATCTATCAGAACGATAACAATGTGTGCAGTAGATAATGTCCATATGCAAAATTTTGTTTTAACACAATGTCAGTCACAAGCGAAAGTTCTGAGTCCCGACAATTTTATATAGTGTTGACACAGGACTGCGTCCAAGGCCTACAGATTAAGTGTGGGTAAATATTAAACACCGTGAAGTTACGAAGATCTCTCGCATGTTTGTTTCAGTCATTTATCTTCGGTCACATATATTTGCTTAGCAACGATTGAAACCCGGTGTAAGAATTATAATTGTAAGATTCAATAAAGTTGGAGCAAGAATATCAGTTATATTCAAATTCAAAATAATTTAATCATACAGGTGTTCTATAAATACATTTATACACATAATGTTTTACTTCTACTTCCGTTTCGGAAAGGTGCTTTAACATCGAGGAGAAGAAACGGCGAAAGAAACTCCTCAGCAAATCTTATAAAACAACACATAGTAATTACAAATGTTTAAACAAGTGCTGGTTTCGATGCTATTATTTCCAGGCGTCCTTATCATGAATATATAAATCGTAATATGTCTTTCTAATATGTAAGCTAGTATAAAACTGCCATCATTGTTTCGTTTTTGGACTTGCATCCCCTTTCATAATGACAGGGATTACAATCCGTTATTTGGCCAAGTGCGGTTTGAGAGACCTTTGAGAACATTATGAGGAACTCTCAGAAATGTAAGATTCTTCAAGATGTATTCCTTTATTTAAATAAGTGATAATTATTTAATAATATGCTCATAATTTTAAAATTTTAATAGAGTTAGCAACAGAGTACATCTGAATATTTCTTTTTTTGTATATTTCAAGCATATTTTTCAGTCTTTCTGAATTTTCAACAAATAAGGTAGACTCAAAAAATGTGTAGTCAGAAATAAAACAGAAACCATAGATACATCAATGAATATAAGAAGACTCAAATAGAGATGGACAGGGCACATGATAAGAGGTCATCACAAATGGAGTAAAAAAGTAATTAGATGGCATCCCATGGAACGTAAAAGGAAGAGAGGAGACCGTAGAGTAGGTGACGTGAACCGTGTGTCTCAGGTAAGATCTCATTGGAAACGGTCGTAGGAGGTCTTTGCCGAATGCCGATTGGCAAACAGAAAACAAGCGAGCGACAAATAGTAGAATAAGTTGATATGAATAAAAGGCTACTAAAAAACTAAAAATGAACAGTATTTCTGGAACCATTGAAAGCGGACGAAGTTGGGGGGATAAGCTAGTATATATAGACAGTAGCTATAATCTCGGAGGCTGTATCTAACCCCTGGCTAAAATCTTCGTTAGACCTCCAACATCTGGCCAATAAAATCCTTAAGCCTGAACTATAATACAAGTTATACACTGAGGCGATTTTGCTATAATACGATTCCGCACTACTGTTTTTTTTTTGTTTACCTTACTCTCGTCTGCCTCTTGAGGTCTAAGATTCAAATGAGCTGAAGAAAGATGGTAGGGAAAACTACGTTCCTGGAAATTCTTAACATGATTCTCAGACGTATGTAAGATTGCAGGTAAAGATTTTTAAGCAGAAAGATTTTTGCAGCTATTATTTAATAAAATACATAATTACTTTGTCAGGAACTTACTGATGATAATTACAAATTAGCTACATTGGTTGTAACGGTCAGCTCCTCCTCTAGACCTCGGACACCAGACCGCATGCGACGTCTGAAACTTGGGTTGGCTACTAAATTTAGTACACAATCGTTTAGCCTTGTGGAGTGTTCTCTAAATTTGGTAACAAAAAAACGCCATATAAATTATAAATCATTATGGCTCAAGCATAATGCTGTTACGATAGCAGCAGCAGCTGCAGCAAAAAAAATGTCGCATAATATACATACATCGAAACATAATATTTCCTATTGTATTACTTATTAAAACAAATTAAGTGAACTACACAATTTTTTAATAACAACAAAAGTATATAATTTTAAGGAACAGGGAGATAAAATGCTCATCGCTTCTGTTTTCACTTTAGGCCAAACGTGTTGCTCTGGCGTTTTATGACCGGACCACATCTGCGGCTAGATAACTGACGGTTCCAGGATATCTTGTTCCTTTGATGCGCAATTTCTTCTCTCGGTGTGATATTGAGACTGTGTAGTTCCTGAATTGCCTGGGAATTGAGCGTGAAAAATCTTTTTATAACAGGTACTGTTATATTGTTCTGTTATGGAATTGCATTTTAATGTTTGAAACAAACAAGAAAACTTATCTTCATTCATTTCTATGAGGTTCTGTAAGACGATCAATGACAAATATTCAAAAATATATTTGACTTTGCTTTGGTTCTTTTTGGGGTCATGTTCAAGATTCGTTGTTCGTCAATAATAACTTGTTATGAATATAATTATATTAATTTAATAATTAATATAATTCATACCTTATATATATATATATATATATATAGGCTTTACTACACTCTCATCTGATGGTTAATTGCGATGTAGCCTTAAATGATAAAGTGCTCTCACTTATAAAAACCTATTTACTCTTGACTTAAAGTCATCCATACTGTAATGGAATGGAAACACCGATCCGGGCCGACTATTTCAATTCTTCGCGATACGCATAATAAATGACGAAGCGAAACGCGTTGTCAGTACCAGAGGGATGTTTACGACAAAAGGCCGGATAGTCGCCGGCGTCGTGCGAAGAGTCGTACGACGGTGGAAAGGAGAGTGGCGAATTAGATTGTGTAATTTTTGCGGTTATTATGAAAAACGTGTGCAATTTAACATCGAAACGTTGGCTATTCTACTTAGAAAACTGGTCTCAACTAATTCTGGGTCACCGATAAGCCTCATTGCAGGCCTTTTATGCCTATGCCCCACGCTTTTATTATTAATGATATGAATGGTTGGAAAATGTAATAAGAAAAGAAAATGAGGTAAAATTTTGTGGGCAAGTATTAGTGATTAATAATATTATAGTTGAATACAGATTTTAGAAAAATGTAAATTTTAGATAAAATATTTTTCAAAAAATATTTCAGTAAGATACTCAAGTTACTAGATTACGTTAAGTTACTCAAGCTGATTTTTTTATGCTTTTGTATGAAATCCAAACATAATTTTGTTTTTACTTTTTAGAACAATTTTCTGAATAAAAGCAAATTAATTATTTTATTTTATTTTATGTATTGCACTATCGTGTATTGTCATCGAAACTGAACACATAAAAATCGGGAAGTGTCTCAAACTGCAATCACAAAGATCTTCCCGCCGCCAACAGACAGACAGAGATGAACCGAGTGTGAGCTAAATAAAAGCGTATAAAAAAGGACACATTTACTGGATGTGGATTAGAGGGTTTTTTTTAATAAACGCTTGTATGTGTATCACTTCCATGATATATGTATTTTTTTTGTTGACCACAACAAATATATCAGATTAGTATTAAATTGCTGAGGAACATGCAGGAAAAGTAATTGAAGATAAAGAAAATATATTATCAAGATTACTTCTAGGATTTTTTGTACACCGTGTTGGGAGAAAACACAATTGGGATATACCACGCACCCAGTAATAAGTATTTATCCTCACAATCACTGGATGCATGGGCTATCTGTCTATTTGAACGCGGTAATTTCATTTATTAGTTAATGGATTTTCACGAGTTTTACCAGTAAATACACTGATGAGTAAAGTGAAGTATAATACACCGAGTAATATATATATATATATATATATATATATATATATATTACTAAGCTATTTAATCTATGAGTTGACAAGATGCCGATCGAGGGTAGATTTACTAATGTGGGTGCTAACTATATGCTACCAACATGTGTTACGTTGGTAAATTTGTAAATTACTTTCTTGACATGAGAAAATCAGCGTAATTTCAATGCTTGTGATGAGTTAATATTGCTTCAGAGTAGCGGGAATTATAAATGCCGAGAATAATAAGGCTTTAATTTACGGCTACATTACTTTCATCACATCATTGACGCCGCGTGAATAAGTTCCGACAGCTTCATAGTAAAAACCATTTAAGTGTGTTGTACACTTATGCACATAATTTTTTGCTTCTAATACCTTGCACAAGTTACAAAGAACGAATTACGTTGCGGTACCCCAAGACATTCGCTGACTACGTACACGTGCCTTACCAACTGAAATGAGGGCAACTGCGTCGCTGATGCAGCATTGACGTCGGTCACGATGTTTCTTAATACCTGCAGAAAACCATGAGGGCATTCCATAATCCCACTTCGATGTGGAACCACCGATTAGAATTAATATAACTATAAGTATTACTGTAACTTTCCATTTTTTTAATTAAATTTAGTTTAACATTTTTGGTTTTTTTTGGAACCTCCGGCCGCAGCTTACGTAATTAACGTGAATATTTGAATAATAAACAATAACAATAATATTGCGATGTTTTTGTCAGTCTGCTTTCAAACGATGTAATTATACCGTATAATTATGATAATGGAAGATTTTGCTCGCGTTCATTTACGAGATGTAAAAATTTACAGATCGTTAAATGCTTCAGACATTTGAAAAAACACTTTCACTTAAGTCTCTTGTACAGAATGCTGATACTAAAATCATTGAACTATCACTCCTTTTAATGATACATTGAACTTTGAAATAATAATTTCACCACGATTCGTATTTTTCAGTTTTCCTCAAAATCTTATAGCTTTCAGGCAAATACTCTCACGCAAATTTCAAGGACGTTCAAGAAGTGTAATTAATAAATAAAACGCTTTGTACTGGTGATTTATGTCTTTTGTTTATGAATCATTAAAGAGCGAATGAAATATGAAAAGGTTTAGCAAGTGTTGACTTTGAGAAATGTTTCTATTACAAACCCGTTTTGTTTTAACCACAACGTAAATGATCATTCCTCAAGACTGTTTGTTTATAGCTGACAGAAAAACAAATTTATTATAGGATCTTATGCGTAATTTTAATACATAAATAACAATAATAATAATATATTTCAGCTTCAAACTAGACAAATAAAAAAAGTTGGAGAAAGTTTAAGTAGCTTGTATTTGTGTTATTAATCGATATTATAAATATATAATATCTAATCCTATCTAATACGAAGGGTCGTTTTTATGTACTAGTAAATTGTATATTTTAAACCTTATGAAACTTACTTTGTTGCCTCGGTCGCTGCTTATTACACCCCAAAAGAGTTAACAATTTATGAAGATATAGGCAACAACAGTTTATTGATATATTCTTCAGTAGATTTTTAATCTTGGTAAATGGTTGGGACGTTTATTTCCCGCGCGGGAGGGTTCAGTTTGAATCTATCAAAAACTTTATTTTTTTCAAATAATGACAGTATTACAAATTAATTATCGGTTGCTTTGACGAAGGAAATTATCGTGAATAAAGGTTTCCTCACATGTTCATACCTGAGGGCTCTCTATAATGTATTCTAAGGTATGTGAACAATGTTAATTCGTATTTGATGAGTACTACGTGCTTTTTTTGTAAACCCCTCTTTTTATGACCTAAGCTGCTAACCACTCTTAGTGGGGCAGTTATGAATTGCAATAATGACAAGTTTTAATCGCAAATCCTACAAGCAAATATTTAATGTTTCCACAATCCGTCAACTGGAGCTTAGCCTCAGAGTATACTTAAGTATATACGCACAATGAAAATCCGAGCAGTCCTCAACCTCAAAGGATCAAGGCCGGGGCGTATAATTCACATTAATCCGGAAACCTTACGGTATGAAATGAAATATCCTTGTGTGTTAGAGCGAGTTCCTTGAACTTGGAATATAAAGGTCGTGTCATACTTGACGTAGGAACACAATTCATCATTAAAATAAACAGCGACACTGCGATCTTTGTATCCGGGCTAGAACTCGGGAGAATTGGGATCTCCCGGTGAAAAGACACGAGGTCGGCTGTGTATCGGGGATCTACAGGGCTACCTAGGGTCACACTCCCTTGATGTTAAGACATCGTCGCCTATATACATGAGCAGTAACAGATGGATTACCAATACAACGGAGGCAGAATTTTTAAAATTACATGTTCGTTATTCTTTAAAAAACTGTAATTTTAATAATTTCAATTCGAATTTCGTGCTGTGGCTATGACAAGTCATTTTAACAACTTGCGGCTGTGACAGCGTGTTAATAAATAACAGAGTTATAATTTAAATACAATGTTTAAAAATTGCTAAATTAAAGTCGCGTCAGTCAAATGAAACAATATTTAATTACAGTTGAATAAAATGTCTAACGAAAGTATTGTATATCGTAAATATACATGAAAAATATTTTAACAAAATTAAAACAAATTGGACTGCATTGTAAAATGAATGAGTGAATAATCCGGACCAGCTGTTTAATTACTAGAACAATTATCATGATAAAAATAGAATACTCATAGGATTATTCTTCAATATCATCTACCGAGGTCGCTCAATAGATTCTTTTATGGGGTTCGATGTGCGATTTTACACTGAGGTTCTGAAGTTGATACATGATTTACCTATGGGAACTTTTAAGCGACGAGTTAAAGCACAGCTTTTATGTAAAGGATATTCAAGTATAGATGAGTATATAAATGACAACGCCGTCTAGAAATACCAGTACTGTAACATATTTCGCGCCGATCAAATCATACTTTGTTTTTTCCATACGTTATTTTAAAAGATGTGCAAATAAGTTTCTTGTTGATGTTAAATTGACTTTATGAAATGATAGCTGAAGCAAAAAGTAAATTGCATAAATCTATCCCCTATAGTTGAAAAGGAACGTCTAACAAGAAATCAAAAAGGAGAAAACTGTTTGAATTAATCAAATGTGAAATCGCTCGCTGAGCTTAAGTACAGTAAAATAATTAAATGTGAAAATTGGGAATAATGATAACGATTATTTGTCTTCGGTTTCGATTAATGAAAAAAAAATTAATTATAAGTAATAAAAAAATCGTATCATTTTAGTAACATAAATTGTAAAAAATACTATGTTCTTAATTGGATACATGCAAATAGCAAATCATCATCAACTGATAATTGTCCATTAGTCTTTGATAAAAAGCTAAAAAGTGTTTAGAAGCACCTTATTTGGTTGTGTAATAATTAGAACTGAGCGAGATAGAAAAATATTAAAAATATTAGCAGGTCCGCCTATTTTTACAAAATCTGTTAAATGCGCATTGCAACCATCGACGGTATAAGTGTTTTATAAAATACCTGAATCATTAATTGATTTTTGAATTTCAATTTAATAAAATCAGCTCACATTCTAAATATGATGACAAAATAAATAATATGATGATAAAAAAGCTTTAGATTTATATCACAATTTTATAAGAAATTATCGAAAAATTACTTTTCATTTATATAAACTCAAATACACAGATCGATTTCAATGCGAGAACTGTTTAGATCTCACGTAGGTGTTGTGTGGCTTTACCAGGGTTCCTGACATTGGGACACATGCAGGCACTTCGCTGGACCTACTGTTAACTTTTAAAACAACGCAATCATCAAGCAGTGTAAATGATTCCCTTTGGGTCCTGACAAACTAATGAGTAAGCTATACAGGAAAGCATCAGTCTACTGAAAAGGATCAAGGACAGTACTACAATTAAGCAGTTTGGGACACATCATAGGGTCCCGACTCTCCACAGACATACACCAATCATTGCATACAAGACTACGTGCCCGCTACTGTGCCCTCGACTTCGTCCGCGTGGAATTTAACAGAAAAGTTATTTAGTACTTTATTTTATAATAATTTTAGATTTTTTCTAAAATAAAAATAGCCTTACATTAGCTACCTGCGAGTGAAAGTCTCGTCAAAATCGGTCTACCGTTTCAGAGATTAGCCGGATCAAACAGACAAAAATTGTAAAAAATTTTATTTTGGTATAGGTACCGTATATACATTTATATCCATGTAGTAAAAAGCGGTTATTTTAATATTACAAACAGACACTCTAATTTTATTGATCAGTATTTATTCAAAGCACAGCAGAATGCGAGGATAAATTTTTAAGCAACTAATCAATTACACTTGTCACAGTTACAAAACATTAACTTCCTTGAGCACTACTTCTGGAATTGTTACTTCATAACTATTATGTTCGTGGAGAAAATTACTTGTCTGTTATTAATTGTGCAATCTCGTGGAACAGACTCTAGGGGTTTATACAAGTGTTCTCCGACTTCACAACTTAATCAGCTTCGATTTCACTTGCTGAATTTAAACTATTGTACAATCATCATATAATTATACACTAGAACGACGCGAGCGCGGTCGGTAGTTGGGTTGGCGATGGCGATTGACAATTTTTTTTTAACTATACGTGCTTTACGTGTCAGTGAAGCCGTCACCGTAATGTGTCCGGCTTTCGTTGCTAACTAATAGTTCTTAATGCGACACGTCCTAAGTGAGTGACAAATGCGCATATGAATTTACGCATTGTTAAATAAAGCAGTAGATTTATAAAATATTCTAATGGGTATCTGAATCAAATTTCTTATTACAGTTACAAAAAAGAAAATAACTTTATTTTCTCGGTCAGTTTTGAGATCACTGATTAAGGTTGGTAATGTGATGGACCTAGGGATTGGCTAAATTTTTTGGAGCATTGCCAATCCTTAAATATGTTATTGAACTAGTAAAGAGCGGTGAAAATAGTGCAGGATGATAAACAATAATGTAAATGATGTAACTCCCTAACATTACTAACGCAAATCTTAAAAATTTTAAAAATCAATAGGAAGGTATCTGACTGAAAATCTAACACAAAAAATCTGACTCATAGTTTTACAAAATGCTCTTTAATAACAATAATATGTATTAATAAACATTTTTACACTCGCACCCGCTTACTATGATTCCCTGTGTTGCGGGTAGTATGGATAAACACAAATATGACATCACAATCACCCATAACCCGAGAACAAACATGTATCTGTCCCATAAATGTCTGGCCCAGCCGGGAATCGAACCCGGGATCAATCTCTCGGCAGGCAGGGTATGGGGCTATGGAGTCGCCTTTATGGAGAATTCTTCGGTTTGCAGTTTTCCTCACAATTTTTCCTTCGCCGCAGCAAGTGATGATTAATTTGTAACATCCACTAATTTGAAACATTGGAGGTACATGCAGGATTTGAACTTCAGTATCCCATGCGAGAGAACAGCGTACAAACCACAAGACTAACATAATGTAATGCATTTTTCAAATATGTATATATTAAAACTAAAAATTGTAGCTACAAATCATAGTTCTAAAACTAATGTGCTTGGATGTTATCCCAGAAAAAATGGTTAGGGTCATAGCACACATATCAACTCAGAAAGAGTTGATACGCTTACGATCCCATTCCGAGTTGATATGTATTCTGTGCTATGACCCTTGAAGCCATATTCTATTGAGCTAGCACCGCGCCTCTGAGCACATCTTGGTGAATTATCGATTCATTCTCCATTTCATTACGATTCTTTCTTTCATCCAAAGCATTTATTTGGTTGAATCATTATCCAATTCTCATTGTTAATAATTTATATAGAAGTGACAAAATTACGTTGCTAATCTTATTTATCTAAAATTTCAGCCTTTACTTTTAATCGATCTACTTGGAAATGATGTTAATGAGAGAAACAAATAGGCTATCGTTATTGCAGTGTTGATGAAGGATAATATTTCTCCCGATCAGTTACACTTGTATCGCACTGTAATAGAAATCAGAACGTATAACGGTAATCCATTAAATATTAATGCATCCATCCATCCATCCATCCATCAGCCTTTGGAGGTCCACTGCTGGACATAGGCCTCCCCTAACTTGCGCCACT
>DWPT01002005.1:0-17116 GCA_018251895.1 Agathymus mariae mariae | reverse complement strand
GTGGCAGGAATATTCCTACTAAATTTTAAAGTCTTTAGGCGTTACGGTTCCAGAAATATTGCGATGAGTCAATACAAAGATGGAAATCTCTAATACATATGTAAAAAAATATAAAATAATATTAAATTAAATATTAATATACAGCTAGATAACAAACTTTGATATTTCTTTCTATATTTTACGCCACGCGAAGCGGGCGGGGCACAGCTAGTATAAAAATATTCGTGTACTAACATTAACACAATTAAATCTATCATCTACGTATATAATAGAATTCTAACTTATCGCTTTCTGTACTGAAGGATATATGAGAAAAACTTTCATTTGGAGCCTTCATCAAGACAAACCCAAAAAAATAATTGCAAGACTTTGTGTCTACTTGCCATGCGTTCGTGCGCGCTAATCTTCAAAAAGGCTTAACTGATTTCGTTACGTTTTTTACTAATGTATTTCAGAAAGCGCCACTTAATATGTAAAGTTAGTTTTATTGCAATCCGTCCATTAATTTAAAAGTTATAAATCAATATATTTCTAATTCACATAACGGGAATAACCCCAGTCCTAACTAATGCAGGTGCGATTCTAAGCGTAGTTTTTGTGACGCGAAGCGAGGTCGGTTTACTAGTGTTGAATAAGTATATATAAGTTTCTCCGCACCTTCATTCTCATGTCATTGCCGCCTGGTAACATATAAATCAAACATGATGATGTTGGATACGAACATGTAGCCTCCGATGACAATGGGATTAAGTAATCTGTATAAGTATTTTTTTCTTAAGATGTATATGTTTACGGACTGCAGAGACCACGTTACACTAAATGAGTCCACGTTATTGCCATGACGATAAACATAGTCATCTGCCGTCACCGCTAGAACTGGAACAAGCGTCTTCTAATATGATTCAACGGGACCTAAACTAATCGTTTTATCTCATTTATGTCGGTACCACAGCGCGTAAGTTTCTACGTCTGTATTAAAAAGATACAGAATTAAGTATCTGTTAATGACAATATATTAAAACTGTTGTTCATAAAATAATCATGAAATTTCTGTATAATTATGTGCCAAAATTATGAAAAGATAAAGCTGAGTGTACATATTATTGCAACATCCAACCTGCGGACCTAACATTACCTGAATTATTTGAAATAGGCTTTGCAAACATTATTTTAGTTTCAACGGCCTTAAAGCCAGAAACCTCATGAAGGTTTTTTTATACCTGAATCATTATTCTTTAATCCACATGCAAATTTGATTCGCCATGCTCGCCTATACATATTTTTTCACCTAACCGACATTTCGATAAGATATGCGGTATTGAAACCACGAATGAATTTGAGGACCCAGTGCCTCGCTTTATTAAATAAAGTCGTGTAGGCAGTACGTACTAATAAACTTAGTACCTCGGCGCCAGTGAGACAAACTCACCGGATGAAGTTTAACTGTACATTTGCATTATCTGTGGTAGAGCCATCTTAGTTTAAAACGGGATTTATGTCACTGAAATTTAAGGGTTGGCTTCGTTGAATTATTCTTACTTGAAAAAGAGTCTACGCTCGGTCAAACATTTATAATACAGCTGACACATAAATGTCTGACCGGACCGAAGTTCGAATCCATGCAGGGCAGCCAGTTTTACTACCAACTACGTGTATGCTACGAATATAGGATTGTTTAATTAATATTACCTTTAGCTATAAATTGTTAGGTACGGTATCAATATGACCTACAAATATGAATATTGGAATCCGTTTAGTGTAGGCTCACAATTTTTCAAAAATAACAGATCCCATTCCCGCTCTTCAACGGATTACGAAGACAAACGTGACGTCACAAAAATTCCTATACGAGGAAAATAATCTCATATGAAAAAATTATATCAGTTCAGAGCGAGCCGTATTGCTGATGCTGTATGATTATTATTTTGCTTGTTTGGTTCAATCCGAAACCTCTACTACGTATATAATTGGAATGTAATACAACATTAGATAGAACTCACTATCAAAATTCTACAGATATTTTATCGATATGACAGACAGTGCAACACTTGAAGTACGAGTCTATATTGCATTTATAAATGTCTCACTGCTGGGTACATTGTCATCTCTCACATCGAAACAAAATGCATTTGGACAAACGTGATAGCGTATTTACAAAGTATATTTCCCACAAATATCATTAATTCAAATTATTGAAAGCTCGTGATGTCAACCGTAAGCCTGGAGGTGGTTGCATGGAATGTGATTTCGACCAATTTTTATTGAAACCGAAAATACTCCTACTTGTATGTTACACACAAAATCCCTCTGACATCCAAAAACAAAATCCGCCCAATATTTCTAGCAACGGTACGGTGGACATGTAAATACCATAAAGGAGCTAGAATAAAGCGGATATTTCGGTTTTCAGTGCACGGGATCTTTAAAATTCGGACATATCATTGGTTATATTCTAAATTTGTGTTCACAAACTCAACGTTAACGGAACATAAACATGTCTTGTCCAGTTTTTGTTTATCCTACATTGAACCATCGATACACTAATTTCTCCATCTTCCACCTCGACTGACAATGCATCAGTGATGCCTTGGTGTTTTGGACGTCCTTGGGTGGCAGTGGCCACTGATACGCAGTATCGATACATTTCTTTTAATTTTTTATTTGTCTATCTCTACACATATAACACTTGAAGCATAGAACATATTAAGATGATTGTTGATATGTTTACAACATATTTTATGGTCTAAAATCTAAGTTTTCATCCCAAGAAAAGGATGTGCTCCCGCGGATCTTTTCAAGGGGCAGCGTTAACGGCTCACTGATGTATCATTCAAATGTATCTACTTGTAAGTACCCTATTTGTTTCTACAGTGAAAAAGTCGTGGAAATAACTTTATACGTTTATTGATAATTTTTATTCGTCTAAAGAATGATTCTACCACCATAATTACTATAAGAAACGATAAGCAATTTCATTATTATATTTTATCGACAACTTAGCCTTGAATTCAGCTGTACTATAGTACTCATATAATGAATTCAGCTATGTTTGAGTTGCGTATATCTAATGAATAAACAAAACATATGTGAGATCAAAACTCACCAAATCAACTGCATAAAAATGTTTACATTCAATACGCTAACGATTACGTAATTAAGAGTTCTAATGTCGGACTACCGTCATGCGTATAACAAAACAGACACGTGACCGATTTTATACATTATATATATAAAGTAGGTAGGTTTCGTTATCGATATAGCGAACGAAAATAAGTTCTCCTTGTCTATTACGATATCACTAAGAAACTACTGAACAGATTAGTTGAAAATTGTCAAATACCTTGTATTTCGAGAAACATCTGCTCAAGTGGGCTGCGAGTTAGCTGGAGTTTCTAATAACACTCAAGTCATAATACTTAAAGATGTTTTTAATTCATAGAACTACAAAAACTGTTCGTTTATACGATAAAATAAGTGAATAATAATTATTATAAGAGGTTTGTCAGTATTGTGTGATAATTTTTTGGGCTATTTGCAAATGCAATATTATTCTTTTCCCAAAGTGAGGCTATATCGGAGTATTCATAATAAATACGTATTCCAATTTTAAATTTCAAATTTGGAGTAAAAATTATAATTCACTTCTTAAGTTCTACCGAATACTATCAAATTACCGTAATGAGAAAATTAAAATTGAAATTTGAGTTCCGGTATCCATAAACTTCCGAACAAAAGAAACTACGAAAATACGCAATATCAACCATATTACATCTTACAATATATTAAATCTGGAGAAACTTACAATCCCACATTACAATGCAAAATTACAATCCCACCGAATGGTTAGGGTTGGGTGGTAAAGCGCACTCACTTAGTAAAATCTATTTACTCTTGACTTGAAGATACTCACATCAATTAACTTGTTTCAGCAACGCCATCTAGCGAATTTGAACACTATAATACGCTCGACAAACAAAATATATAGTTGAAATATGATTTTAATTATTAAACCGTTCCGAATTCACCGGACCACAGACGCATCGACGATCATGTATCTTTTAGCTTTCTCTAATTACGACAAACGAATATACGACAAAGCTAGCCTCATAAATGTCATAGTTCGTATTTAGCTTCGTATTTTGATCAAAATATTTCCTTCAGCTAAAGGATAATCTTAGGGTTACCCCAAATTCTTCAATTCATTTAAGACGTTATGGAAATAACATTATCGAATTTTCCTTTTTCAATCTCTTAGGGGACCGAATTTGTGGTTCGCTATCACGCACCCACTTGTTTTGTAACAATAGATTGTTTAATGAACAATCCATTTATGCAAATAATCTTTTTTATACCCGTAATTCTTGTAACTTGTAACTGTTGTAACTCTCGAGGTAGTTAGGTTAACCTTTATACCGGCGCGTCACGTAATACAAAAATGTTCACGAACAACTTTATACGGGTTTACACTAGCCATAACCAACAAAGCGTTCCGTTTCGGTGTATGTATTTCGTTATATGTATAATATACTACACCTGTAACTCTCAAACTGTACCCCTCGCCTTTTTTTAAATTGTATATTTGACGTTCTAGTCCCGTTCGTTACGATAATGAATTCTCCCGCGCACAGGTTCGTTCAAGATGTTTTTGTTAATTCACGTAGGAATATATAATTTGGTGTATAATAATAGGAATGCGAAATGTTCTATTGCGTGTATCATGTCTACGGAGCATTTAGTCTCACCGCAGAGAATTAAAATAACTATGAAGTCGAAATGTAAGTTTAAATAGAAAAAATAATAATACGTTTGGATCAAAACATTGAGGTAAATAATAACTCGATTAAAACTTTCTCAAATAAGTTAATAGTAGCAACAAAAAATGATTAGCTTTGTTTGAGCTAAATGGATTTATCGATCACTGAGGTAACTGACAAAATGGACTACTTCCTAAAATATTATTTTAGAATTCTTTCCCATCACTATAACATATCATGCAGAACAAAACGAGGAAGTTATTTAACATTTTAACATACGGGTACTTGAGCTGTATATACATACCGAACACTTGTAAGGGTATGCTTAAGAAGTAAAAGTTGTGGAAACGGAAAGTTTAACTGAGAGAATTCATCGACTTCCAACATTCTTTTTAAACCGACATTTTAACATTCAACACTGTTCAGCGCTACTGTAAATTAACTGCATTTACACACGAATTACATGAATAGTAATATTTGGATTGCAGTCCACACACATTCATGAACTCGCAAATTGATTGTGACTGATTTCTAAAGACTCAAAGCTGATTCGCTGAAGCGCGCAGTATACGTTTTTGCTGTGAAACGGAAGCAAATTTATCGTAGATAGGTAAATGATTTAGTAAATTTGTTTTGTGATTTTACATTCGCGTGTCAAATTTGGTCACGATTTTATTTTATGTACATTTAAACTTGGCATCACCTGCGAGAAACGTTCCTGTGCGTCCAAGATGTCTATGAAGAGCGACAGTTTGTGATCCATGATGGGGAATCCATTTCGCGGTTGTTGAAGGAGGTGCCTCACGGCTTCCCTTACGGCTGCAGGTGTACTTGGGCTTCCGGGGGTTCCCAAGGACGGATAAGCGCCCACCAGCCCCGACAGTCCGTGAAACGTCGCAGACGGCTTCGGGGGAGTCTGAACACCGCCGCCGGGAAGGGACAACCTCCGCGACGTCGACGGCGGCACAGCACCGTAACCGTTCGTCATAATCGCAGGTCTTTGCAACTGGTAATCACTTCTCGAGGACGGCAGGTTGAACGTAGCGCGCGGAAGAGTGGACAGGGTGTTGGGAACGGGTCGAGGCCTCCGCGGCACCGGCTGGAGGAGCGGAACCGCTGGCCAGTCATCTTCGACCGAACCGATGGAGTGCGGCCTTCGGGCGATTTGGGTGACTGGACGGGATGCGACGACGCTTTGCGGACGCCTTGGGAGGCGGTCCGACTGGATAGGGTTCGGCGGCGTGTAGGGCGAGAAGCCGCCGAAGTCGTCATTGAAAGGAATCGAAGGTTTGGTGGGTTCGGGCGCCGGCGGCGGAGGGTCATCGAAGCGCGGCCAGGCGAGGCTCAGCGAGTCCGGCTTGCGGGGCGGCGCGGGCCGAGGCCTGCCCGCCCCCTCGGTCATGGCGGCCGCGGCCGGCAGTGTCACATGGCGCGAGGCGTGCGTCGCGCGCGGCGTCCGCCGGCCGACTGACGCCGCCGCCGCGACGCTGCAACCCCCTGCATCGACGCAGCGGTGTTTTGGTGGCGGTTTTTATTCGTATAGGGTTACGCTTCTCGGATTGCTCTACATTCAAGTCAACTTTTCCATGATTTATTACGCCACCAGTTAAAAGATTTCAACGCGAACGGCTCGGTAAATTATTATTTGTTTTCCGTATTATTACGCTTCATTTCTGTTTTCCATTGCTCTCATTGCTATAAATGAAACAGGCCAGTACATATACATTAAAACCGCCTCTGTTTATCTGGCCACTTGATAATTATTTTCGGAAAGTGAAAAGGTAACTAACTATAAGGTCTAGATTTTTACTGATCCTAATTTCCCCTGATATGTAATTCAGTGCTCAATCGTTCCAAATCCATAATAATTTTGACCGAAATGTGTGAAAATCCTGTCAAGAACACTCGGCGCTCTTCAACTTATCAAAGTGTACTTAGGCAACTCACAAACCTGGTTAAATTAAGTCGGCCCCGTAAAAGATATTTTATGAAGTGTAAGCAAATTTTCGACTAAGGCTGTGCGGCTTATAACGCTAAACAGGTTAAAGGCTTAAACAGAGATGGTTAACAAGTTCTGTTGAATTTGAAACCCTGTTTACGTGGTTCAAATGCTAGTTGACGATTCGTTAATCCGTAGTAACACGCGATATGTTAAAAGTAAGCACAAACGACAAGTGTGTTACCATGACGACAGCCAAGTGATTTATAAATTCAAGTTCGATCTTCAAGATATCTTAGCTTTTATTAACTTTAATATACTAAATTCTACATAAGTAAACTATATTGAATTTGAATTCGAAATCGTTTTTTTTTTAAATATGACTGCAAATAAACATTTCACCAATCTCCTCAGTAACTGGTTAACGACTAGACGAACGACCTCATGCAATGTGATCATTATCATCCATGGATATCCGCTACACAACATTTGATAGATTCGTTTTCACCCAAACAGCAACCAGTAAATTTACTTTTCCAATAAAAATATTATTTATTAATACATGGCGCTTTTCAACCTCGAATGACACATTCTTAAACAACCAGCAGTACTCCGTACTATGCAATGATGCGGTCCTGATAAAGGGTCGTAAAAGACTTGATTCTAAGGACTCATCCGCTGGCCAGTATTTGTCAGAATAACAAATAATTTTTCAACTTCTAATAAAAATATAACTTGATCAGTTCCGAGTTACTTTCAGTTTATTTAAGCTTGATTTACAAGCGGCAAACAAGCTATAACAACTATTCGTCTCGCAAACGAGCCAAGACCCGCAGCACACGCCCGATCTATATCGAGATCGTATCGTAAATCAGCAATTTATTGCCGGCCTCGGTATTCACTGCTTGCGATCGCTTCCTAATACACTCTGTAGAGACGTACCACTTGCAAACGACGCTAGTAATGGCCACGTCTTGGTTCTTTTGGTTAGCTACTGTAAGAATGATCCGTAAAAGAAACATCTAAGCAACTATACATGTTATTTAAATACCTTCCGATATCCCAAACCCAAAAGAATTAAACGTTAGACTGCAAATAATCTCCAATGTATATCGAAATAAACAATTGGTATATCTATACAGCTAAAATTGATAACCTAGGATCCTGACTTGAATTGTTTGGAAAAGGGTTCCATAATGCAGATTCATCATCATATCATTTGTCATCACCATATCGTTATCATCATATCATTAATGTTTTATTGGCCAGAGCTGCTTTAGTATACAACGATGCTATATAGACCGTGTACCTATACATATTGAATGAAGATTTGATGGCAAACCCTAGAAATGCAAATCCTTGGTCATTCGAAAACCTTAGATAGTTTCTAACAATTATTAACCAACAACACCGACCGGCAATTAAATGTGCCACAAAAGTGCTAACAAAATCTCATCATCCGACACCCAACCACTCTAAACGGGGCCTAATTTTATCGACAAAATCTCGGATCACAAGTTCTCCTTATAAAACAATTTGCCTATTAAATCATAAACCGCAAGGATTTCATGAAAACTTACATACATTAAATGCTAAGCGGCCGTGCAGCCGGTGCGAGTGTGTGAGTGGATGCAACGAACCCTAAACCGCCACTTAATGCATTTCGAGCGCTGCTATTTTAGCGCCGTGTTGCCGCTTCAAATGTTTAATGAAAGCATAGTGTTTGTGCCACACTGGATGTTTGAGATTTGTGGAAGGTAACGCGACTAAGTCATAGGCCCGCCTATGCCCCGGCCTCACTAGTCTCCGTAATCCGTAATTCATTGGCCTCTCAGTGAACCCGAGTAACTCCTATATACTACCTACTTAGTGACTCCAATAAACCAGTTACGTATGCTATTGACAATAATTGCGGAGTGAAATATAAAATCACTTCCATTATGTTAGAAGTTAAAAAAATATTAATATCTTACACAGAGCTTACTGAACGCTAACTTATTATTGTCACGCTTGTATAAATTGTTCACTAAAACTAGGGTGAATTTAATTAAGAGGAATCGCAACCATAAATTGTTCTTATTCTAATGTCCCCGGAGACCGGTAGACGGCGGCGTGCGGTGGCAATGTATCATCCAGTATGCGGCGACCTTAACAGCAATCAATTGCTCGAATGTACCGATAGCCTCGGTCACGTAGACCGTTCAGGTTCAATCCATATTTGGAACAGATGGAGGGTTAAGAATGTTATTTTTAAATTTTAAATGGAACGATTCGAATATAAATCCGTTATTCAAATACCTACATAGAATAACTGAGTAAGCCGCTTTAATGGCAGTACAATGACATCTGGATGTATTAAATATTCAAGAAGCATTAATAATATCCTACCGTAGACACTAAATCGTTTAGGTGTACCTTTTACAAAGTTTGATTCCATGGTCTAAAGGCGTTTGGGGCCATCAACGGGAAACTAGGAGTAGGTATGAAAATAACTGACAAACGAGGGAAAATAAATTAATACCATTGAATAATTGCTACACGTGATCCTGATATTAACGAAGTTAGAAAGTTCAACAGATCTTCTTCATATGTTTTTCACAGGATTCCAATTCGAAGCTTCGTTTTATTGTATATTCTAAATTTGTTATGTTAAAAACTAGTTTTATGTTATATTTTTCAATAAAAAGCTTAATTTCAAATCGTAAGTACAATACCTATTTAAGGAGACAAACAGGTGTTAAATTTGTAATTTTTTGACCAATGTAGAAAAATTGTTATCCTAAAAGAGGCGATGAGCGAAATGTTTTTAAGTTGAGATCGAAGAAGTCTGTAACTTCGTAGTTTGACGACGTCGATAAAATGGGTTGTATCGGATCCAGCACCGAGTAGACCACCTGATCGTTTAACGTTCGCGCACTCACAGTAAACTACTCCGAGCCGTCCATCACGAGGTTCCCTCCAACTCGGATCATTAAAATGTCGTTAGGTGCTAACGCGCAGCTGATGTGCTCGATGCCAATGAATAGAGCGTTGGTTCAAAATAAAAGGGAGACAACACTAGCCAGTGGAGCCTGCAGCTAGCGGTGAACGTGATTTCACGATTTGAAACTTATAAAGTTAAACAGCTTTGAATAATTGCAATGTTTTATTAACGCTTTTGAGCTTTAGATGGCATATAGTAGCAGCTGTTAAAGCTTGTGATAGATAGGCCTCTTTATCCTGACACTATGATTGGAAAGGTAATTTATGCTTGACGAAGCAAGGTTCAGCTGAAATATGGGTATCTAATATTGGGGCCTGTTAATGACAAAAACGCATTTAAGATTCTTACTTCATCATCAAACATATTTACGCGTCTAATTCCTTCGCCGAGAGCGGTGTATGAGCGGTTTTGCTCCTAACCCTATTGTCTTCTACTAGCACCTCGCTATGAATGTTAATTAAAGTCAGTTATATTACCATATGATAACCGTAAGGTATATGATGTATGTTATTGAAATTTATTAGATAAAAATATTTAGCAAACCTTCCCAAAATATCATCAGGCAAAATGACGTCTAATATTGTTAATGAAACGGGTTAAGGTGTCCGAAATATTTCTGTAAAAACGTAACATTAAGGAGTCATTAGCTAAAACAGTGGGCCTGTAATAAGAGCGCATGCGGCTTGCGTCGTGCGTCATGCGTCATGCGCCCTGCAGCTAGCTGCTCCCGTCTCCGGCACACCTCACGCGGTACAATGAAGAGTACAGTTCAGTTACAGCAGCAATGGTAGTTAATCATTACAACCCATGAAAAAGGTAGGCGTAATAAACTTAGATTTCCTTCAAGAATGTACTACCTATGTCGAACTCCACGCGATGTTAACTTCAGAAATAAAGCCAATTTAATTTCTGAAATGCAGGTTACTTCAGATTTTTGGTAGCGTTTTATATTGAAAGTGATTTAAGTCCAGACCTATAGTTCGTTGCACAATTCTTTATATATGTAGAGTGAAGTGCCATGAGCAGTAAGCCGCACGACGCAAGTCGCACGGTTGCAAGTCGCATGACGCAAGCCGCACGCTACATAGCACCATTAAAGGTAAAAAAATGTATTCCCGCGAATAGTCATTAAGTAAACATGATGCGGCTTGTGATTTCACGAAACGGCCTCTAATGAAGCCATTGTTAATGCGATGCTGTTTCGATTTACTATATTACAGCGTTTTGTTTATTTGACGTGAAAATATTATTTGGCACAATGTCATCATCATTGGCGAAATAAATTAATACAAAATAAAGTAGTATCAGATAAGAGACCGAGTGTTTTGTCCCAGCAATACATTTATGGGAGTTGGCGTGTGGGAGATGGCGTTGTGAACGGGACACAACAATCGAACAAATATTTTACAAATAAATTACGTATCATAAACGGTGATCGAGATAGACAGAATATCCGCTCGGGGGCTTTTTTAATGGAATTAAATTATTTAAGAGTATATATATTTATATATTTGGATAGTGTCACACAGCGCTGTCTCATAATATTTTAGAGATACCAGTAGTTTATCATCCATTGACAATAATGAAAGCATCACAAAAGTTGACGTGATGGTCAATTATATAATAAATAATCGTTAGAGCCGTTTCCGAAATACGCGAAGTATATTAATGTATATATAGTATTATAGATTCTGTTAGTCGCACTAGTTCTTGAATACGCCCAACTAGTTAATTAACACACACACACACACACTCGCACACTCGCCACACTCACACACACTCTCACTCTCACACTATCACACACTCACACTCACACTCTCACACTCGCTCACACGCTCACACGCTCACTCGCTCACACGCTCACACGCTCACACTCGCTCACTCGCTCACACAGTCGCAGTCAAGCTCTTTAATCACAGGTATTTCGTTTCTTACAAAGAACTCCTCACTGACGTATTTGAAAACCTAATACTTTCTACGCTTTTCTCGTTCATTCAACGTTCCTCAGAAAACAATAGGGCCAAGTCATCAATTATCTGGGCATTTATAATTGTTTTTCCAGATGGAAAATCTTGATAAGATTTACAAAATTTTTGTCAAATTTCAGGTATTTTTTCTGTAATACTTTTAGATGATTGTTTAATTCTTTAGCAATTTTTATAGCTAGTAGAGAAGTAAAAACCTCCGATGGTAATGCTAGTAGTCACAGTGTGCCATAAACGTTAGCTACACCGCAAATGAATGCACCGACAATGCGTTGAACCTACTTTGTGTGGTTTCTTGCCGGATAACAATTAATCGGATAACAATTGAACTGCTAGTCATGAAAAATTTCTGGTAAGTCATGTGCTCACCAGTTACACATCGTAATAACTTAAATATCGAACAGAACTGTCTCATGTTGATTCTTTGATCCCTCTTCAAACCCTTAAACCTTTTGTTTACGATTAGGATTAAAGAAATTTTTCTCAACTAATTACCGGTTGCTAACAATGTATAAGAGTTCGTCTGCAAATAGCTCACGAAGTACGTAAATGATTATATCAGCACTACAAGTTAATTGATCTTTTTTAGGCATTATTATCCAACAATATTTAATATTCTCAAGTAAGTACGTCAATTGTAACCATTGTCACGATTCCAATGAACGACATACCTAAATTCTTCTATAGTTACTACAAATCACAATATTATGCAAGTTGAATATAATAATTAAATCTTAATGCACAATCACTTACACGTAAAACTACGTGCAATTAACAGGAATGAATATTATTTATGAAATAAACTTCTTGTAAAACAGCTGAATAAATACACCTACTGTTTGTGAATGAATTAGTAGGTACGTACTTATTTGTTAATAATTTAACCATATATTAAACAATCGAGTGTTTTTTTGTCCCTCATCGTCGGATCGCATTATCCTATTTACAGTATTAATATTTTCCAACGCTTTTTTTGTACCGTCTTTGTTGATATCTGCTTTGCCCAAACGTTGCGTGGTAGAAAATGTGTTCAACATTGAGTCCGAATAAGTAAATAATTTTGCACTGGAGTGAGTTTCACGTGACGTACTTCATACTATTAGTTCGAACCTTCAGTTTTATACATGTGGAAAATAATGATTATGATTATACACATTATAATTTATTGATTGATTTTCACAGCTTCAAGCTTTCAAGCATTGTGTCGGGACGGATTTCAGTACGACGGGATATTTTGCAATGGTGACAATGTTGATGATGTTGACACAGTATTGATGTCGACTTGCAACTTATAAAATGAGTCGTTTTTCTACATATTTTGAATAAAAATTACTTAAGATCCCATCAAAATCGGCTGGGTACAATAGATCCAGTCCCTGAGGTCAATAAAATGAACCCTATAATATTTTTTACTCTTTCGCAACCAGTTAACCTAAACTACACTAGGACAGGGAATTGCCTATTTTTCTCTTTAACAATATGTGGATTTTATCGCGTTATTTCAGCGCAAAAATATGAGAATTTGGCAAAAGTTTGTTTTGTAAGGGAGTTAACCAGTGTTAGAGTCGAGTACATTGAGAATTGCGTACATCATTCTATATAAACTGCTATTGAGTCCCAGATTATAAAGGGCTATTTATTTACAGAAAGATTAATTTTATATAACTTTTAATTTTAAAATCATCAGAGCGTATACCAATTGTTTTTCGAAATTATTTTGGACACTATGTACATTATTGGCTTCAAAATTAAAACTATCGAGTCAATTTTTTTTTCTAGAGAGTGTTTGTTATATTTAGTCAGAAATACGATACAGATGTTTGATAGGCTCCGATAACTGAGTACTTACATAGAGAGATATTATAAATATCTCCGTCTGAGATCGGAAACGTTGAAACAAAAGGGAGCGCCAACGGGAGGACACCACGAGACAAGCGGCCCGATAACAAGGCCTCGTTATTGCGGGCCTTTCGCGTGTCCACTCGGATGGAAACGTTGTAATTTGGTACTAGAAAGAGGGAATTTTTATCACAGGCGAGGCTTTGAGTTGGCGAAAAAATTTGAATGGAACTTGTTCTTAGATGATGAAATTGTGCTTTGTTTCTGAGCAAGGGAGAAAAAATAGCTTTGAAATTGTACTATTCTTAAATATTTGCTGAGAGCTTTTAAATATGATAATTTCTTCAACGATATTGATTGCATATATATACTAATTAAAGTAATTCTCGTCCACTGAGCCCATATTTACATGGGGCTGTGATTGTGAGAGTATTATTATTTTTTACATATTTTAAAGTAAATGCTCGGCTATGAAGTAAGTGCACTTATTTAGTAGAAGTATCATCCTGAACTGGAACCTCCTCTCCCAACGGCAGGGGTTAGGGCCATAGTTTGGCACTGGCCAAGTGAGGATTGGCAAATTTTATATAATTTGGACACATCACGGTGAGCTCCCAGCCGTACATGTTTTGTCACTATGTTTTCCTTCACCGATGCTAGGGATATTTGATTTGTAGAATGCTCGAAATATAAAATAGATATATGTGCTGGATTCGAACTCGAACCTCCGACCAGCTTACCACCGCTTAATAGTAAATACCTAACCACATTTGATTTGAACTACGGGTATGAAATGTTTTAAACAATAATAGTTACGTTACTAAAGAACATATTTCATATCTATTACAATCATCAGTAACCAAAGTGAGCATGTCAATACTGTTGTGGCCTCATTATGCTAAGTTTCCTCCAATCATAATTCGTATAAATAAGAAACGAAAATTTTATAGGTATATACTCGTACCTACCTCGGGACAGAGTTCAAGGTAACACTGAGTCGGGTGTGACAAACGTTGTCGATATTTATATTTGACAAAACGGCCGTCGGTATGCGCATTATGCATGAGGTGCGTCGTAATGCGATGCGAGGGGGCTTTATGATCAATATCGCCCTTGACTCTTGCAATACCTAACCCGAATTCTCTTACATTGTCGTGCCTGTTATAATTTCGCGAACCAAAAGTTAAATTACTAAAATATATACAAAAATTATATAAATAAACAAAAATTATTCATACTAAATATAGTAATTGCAAATTGTATTGTTCTGATTTACCTTTATCTCAGAAGTGAAAAAACTCGAACTTACCTGTAACAAACATACATGATGTCAATACATTTGTGTACAAAAAGATAAACATGTCATGGCAAGCAGGAGAAAGTTTACATTACTGGACGGTTATTATCACACTAGCGGTCCATGGCATGGACTTCACTCTACCCACAACTGAGTAGACCTCCATAAGAATGTCAACTGTCGCTGACTTCTTAACATAGTGTTGGAAACTAGCCAATATTATTTTAAATAAAACAGCCACATTTGAAATTTAATTGATTAAAAACAATTAATTGATTTAAGGTTTAAGCGTCCGGACCTCTCAGCATATAAGAGTAAGTGATAATAGCGATAGTAGGTGAGGTTACCATTGGATCAAAGATATGACACAAGAAAGTGTGTTCAAATTCATACATAATTATTATTATTTAACTACTTCAATCTAACCTCAGATCGCACCTGATTGTGTACATTTGGAGTCTATTAGCTTTATGTGTCAAAAAAATGAGTAAAAAGCACACGCACGCACCAGCTGGTGTTAGTGCAAACTATCCAGCACGCAGTTCTCTAGCCCCACTACGGTCGGGTGTGGACCCTAATGGAGTTTTAATATATCGCACAGTCAAAAGTTTGCTCAGTTTTAAATTGGGCGAAGTTACACAGCTCAGCCGCCGCCTGCTCGCTTCAGCTAATTAGAGAAATTCTAGCTTAATGGCGAAAAACTAATTTAATTCTTGTTTACTTTTGATTTTAGGCATTCATTTTCTGCAGTATAATAAATATACAAAAAGGGTTAGCTTGTGTGACTGTCCACCTATCATAGATATGTAAATCAAGTTAATATCTGCACAGCAGAGTATTAATATTTTTACGTATTATTAGTAGATCTTCAGTACAACTGCCAAAATGAAGCAGACGTACTACAATTACTTGAGATGTTAATTTTTTGATGTTTCAATAATATCCAAATTTAAATTAATTTAATTATTTAAGTATTTTGTATCGCTGTTTGCATGTCATATGGTAAATTAAAACGATTTATGGTCATCGCTACCTACGAGTACCAACTATTATAATCTTATTTATGCAATATAAATAATTTGAATTGAACCGAAATCATGAACTCCTGTTTCCAGAACACGTGTATAGATATGAACTTTGAACGTGTTAAAATCTTAGTCACTTTAAGACTACAGACTTTTATAACCCAAAAGTAACTAAAAGTTATCCTCTAGCATTCATTTCTTAGTGTCCGATCAAAGTAGTTTGTACTTCACTTGATCAAGGAATATTCAACTTCGGATTGTAACGTTTCCAGAGATCCTACTACAAGTCATTAGTGATCAATCATAACACTGACCGCGACACCACGCCGTGATCGATGTGCAGTATATCTCGCAAGTTTATACAGGTCCTTAATCTAAGGCTCCCGTGTCCTGACTTATCTCCAACTCCAACGCAAACTTACGTAACTGTAACTTTAATAGACCAGTTATCTCTGTCGATTGTGATAACATAAGTAGGTTAAAGGGGTTTTAAAATCCATTGAAACTTCAGTATATGAGAAAGTTTGCAAAACGAATTGAAAAATGTATTTCAATAACAACTCCTTGCAATATATTATTGCTATATGAAGAAACATTGTATGAAGCCCCGTATGTACTTGCTACATTTAAAACAAATAAAATATCATACATATACAATGTCATGTTCAGCAGCTGAAACATATTAATCTTAAATCAACGTGATTTTACATTAAAAAGGACAATTAAAATGTAATCTTACTAATAAGTGCATGAAATACCATCGCCGGCCTCCGCAACCGCGGCCGGAGCCGGAGCCGGAGCCGCAGCCGGAGCGGTCTACGAGAACGCGAAGAGTCTTTGTAAAATAGTAACATCCGAAAATCCGAGGGCGAAAGTTCCGGGAACTTCCTGAAAGTTCGACAAACAACTTCCAGCGCTTTCTGTTTGCGCTTCGCTGAGGGATATTGTAATTAAGACCAAGTTGTTCAATTACTTAAGAAAATACTTTGACGTCCTAATCCTATCGGCCGCGAGCTCTTACCGACAAACTAATGGCTTCGTCCCGCTATTAAGAGATGCATCAGTGAGGCAACATCGACATTATTCTGCCTCCTGTTAAGTATGTATCGTTTCGGAAAGCAATGGTTGATGATTCGTTTTAAGAAGAACAAAACACAAGATGTATGTATCATATCTGAATATATATTAGATTGTGAATAAACCGAGGCCGGTACGTGTATTCCTTGTACTAACAAATTACGAGTAAGTTTATGATTAGCGGAATATAAAAAAGAGATGTACTGTAATGAGATGT
>DWPT01002004.1:0-17117 GCA_018251895.1 Agathymus mariae mariae | reverse complement strand
ACATAGAAAATTTTATATATTAAATTCTCTGTGGTAATTTTAACGTAGTATACTTTGTTATCAATAAACTAACCAAACACTTTTTTTTTCTTTCTATCTTTCCTAGAACACGTCACACTATAGACACTAAGACAACTAAAGAGATTTAGATGATAAATAACACATAGTAACTTACTTATCGATCTAGGGTGCTTTTCACCCCGGAAATTCATGTGTTTCCGCGGAAAAGGATGTTGATGTTGATATGGATCATGTTAAGAGGTCAAAATAAAATGTTGATTGCTTGGCTGCAGCTATTAGAGCTCATACGTTTCTAATCCATAGAACTAACAAAAATTCCTTTCTGAAACAATGCGGGTGCTATTTTTCAACGTGTGGTAGGTTTTCTGAAGCGAAGCGAGGGCGGGTTACTAGTTACAAATTTTTCGGTCTTTTCACATCAAAGTCATTTACTGTACTTTTAATACAATAAAAGTAAAACGGCGAAAAAAGAAGACAAATTATATGTATACCGAAAACTTCTTCGAAGTTCTTAAAAAAATAATTTGTCCAACTATGGAATATAACTTTTAAATAACTATCTAGTTTTTGTTATTCCGATTGTTATTACTAAATTTAATATCATCTAGTGCGGAGAGTAATATCCGTGCAAAGGCGTGAAAATAATTTGGCTTTTATTGCTGCAACACCTGGCAAAATTTAATTGAATTTTTTCCATTTTAGCTTCCATTTATCACAAGGCTTTCAATAAAACTCCAATAACATAAATCAATTAAGAAAAGGCTGCTCCAAGTCGAGTTCCTGACAAAAGCAACAGCAATACTTATTTTATGCGTTTTATAGTTCCAACCCGCAGACGAACTTTATGATCACTTCACCTCACAAGTCCACTTCGATATTGCCAACGAATTTATTTTCGAAACAAAAAGCAGGAATGTAACTAAGTGGCCTATTTGAGTAGAAATGTCAGAGGATAAACCCGATTGCTAGAAAAAATCATGCCATTTTCGCCGCCGTCGTTAACAACGTTAACTTATTTATAATTTTCTTAATACGTAGGTAGGTAAAGCGAATCGAGGACACGCACAGCCAATCAATTAACGAGACAGCAAACAACTGTGTTGTGTACTCATCGGGATCGCGATCCAGACACAGTTTTCGCGGTGGTCACTCAGAGACCGTCTCGAGAAATATCAAAACACTTTCGGGTACGTTGACATCTGGGATTTGTTCGCAAAAAATGTGTGTGTTGTAAGCACCGTTCGCTAAAAAGGCGAGCAGACGGCGTCGCGGCGACGGGTCGACGGCCGCGCCCGGAATAACCAGGACCAACAGCTATATTTGCAGCAGAGCGCGGGCGCGGGGGGTACAGCACGCGTGCCATTTCTGCACCACCGCCCGGTGCATCTGAGTAATGCCATTGTAATGCTCTCAATATATCCGACGGTGGACGGCCGCAGACGCGCTGTCGACGCCGACCACGTCAAACCCAACCATATCGCACGACTTGAAACACTTGACAGAACCGCAAACAGGTGCTGATTAGGTTCGGTTGGGTCGGTTCCGAACTTAAATATTAATTTTACGTGAAAAACTATATCTTATTAAGTCAGTAAATTCAAGTCTGAACAGACCCTATGTTGTCAATTTATTTTATTATTTCTCAATTGAGTTACTATTACACTTGTAAACGATACCTTGTTACTTGTTAAATGACAAGAAACACAAATCAATTGATATTTCGACAAGAATTCGAATACAAAAAGAATCATAAATACGATCGTTATCTTTTTAAATTGAAATTAATTTGTAATATTAATAAATTTAACAAGAGAAACCATAATAATTTCTAAACAGATATAATTTTATAATAACATAACAATCAAAAGTACGCAATCATTCAAGTTGTAAATAAAGTATGTACATAAATATCCTACGATTCCGCCTCTAGACGATTATTTAGATAAAATGTTAGCTCGCAGCGTCCATGTGTGAGGTAATGATGAGAATCTGCCGTGGGAGCCGGCCGCTTGTCCACTGTCATTTGTCATCGCCGGTTCCTGTCACTTCACATGTTCGCATGCTTTCTCACATTGCAATTACCTTTAAACTCGATGGATTCGCCGATTCAACAGAAAAAGTTATAAACGATGAGGACAATCACTCCAATAACTTCAATAAGCTCAGGAAATTGGACAGCATTAAAACTCATTAACAATATTAGAATAGTCTCGCTACTTTCTGGAGGTTAATAATTTGTGGATGGATCCATGTGAACATTTGTTATAATTTATTCAATTGACTATTTTATATTATCTTTGATATGAATATATTATTACCAAATCTGACGAAGTGTCATATTACAGCGAGGTGCGTCAACCGAAAACGGCACATTAAAGGTTGTCGAAAAATCGATATATAGAAAAAATTAATAGCGTTGAACATTATGTCGCTCAGTCGATTTCCACATGTGCGGATAGTTTTTGCAACAGATGGCCTGTGACTCACTAACCCGTTACCGGCGGTATAAGTTTTCAATATAATTAAAATGACATCCATAATGTACTGTGTACTAGTAATTTTGTATCACGTCTATTTATTTGCATTTAGTGTAAATGTTTGAGAAGCTTAATTTATGTATATAACCGAATAAGGTGGATAAATTGTAAACTGATCACTCACTGTAATGACAGTCCCTTGTCAGCAAGTTCATGTAATGGGACTATCAATCAGAATCTCAAAAATCATCTTATCCTTTCGGTTGGTCTGAAAAGTCGATTGAATAAATTATGAATTTTCCATTAATAAGAAGGTACATAACAAAAATCTCTTTAAGCTCATTTTTCAATTATAATTGTTGGATTTATTTAAATTACTCAATAATCTGTTTTTATTATACCTATGTTGACAATGTGCTTACATAACTATTGAGTTACAAGTATACGTATAAAAAAGAGTACAATCGAAAAGTTCCGTGACTTCGGTCACGTCAACAAAATTTATATAGAGTATATTTAATAATATTTACAGATATAAATATGTTTAAAATGAAAAAGTATGAAAGCCAAAATACGTATAGGCTCCATATTAATTAAGGTAATGCAAATTCATGCTTACCATTTATAAATATGAATTGCAACGACGGAAAGAAAAAATGTACCAAAAAAATTCATTTCACTAAAGCTAAATAATAAATTATATTGTGTACTGATTTATTTATGGTTAGAACATACTTTGAAAAGAATTTTAAGGCCCCGATTGGAAATAAATACACAAGGTACTTACTACAATTAGTGATTTATAGATTCAATTAAAGAAGTAGAAATCTTTCATACCTTAGAAGACGTTATAGTTATTTAGGTAGTTATACGGTAGCTAGATACAATGACATCAGTGGTTGGATGTTGGCCACAAAAATGACATCATCGGCTATGAAACAAAATTCAATCGCCACCGTGACAAGCGTTAACAGTTAAAGATGACGCCGATTGTCAATCGTTTAGCATACGTTATGGATCAACTGATTCTCCTGATTAGTAAGTTGCGTTCACGACAAAAATTCGCGTTCGTTTATTATTTTTGAACAAAAATTGTTCAACAACAATTATTATAAACCTGAATAAAAGTTTAAATCAACCCTAAAAATCTTGTTCAAGACCAATTTTAGCAAAAGAAAATTGTAACTAGAGCATTATTTAATAATTATATACCAGTTTTGGCAAGTAGGCGAACATAAGTGTGAATAAACACGATGAAAATTTAAAAGACATTCGAAATAAAATTGACACTTATTTTAGAAAGCACAATTGAAAATAAATAGACTCGTTTTCTCCTAGTTGCTGTTTTAAACGAACCACCTAATTAACGTATCACAATAGAACTTGTATTCACATCACAATTCGGCTCCTGTTCGATCGATGACTGTCATGTCAATTAAACACGGCGCTGCCACTGCGTATGTCATTTGTATAGTCCCGACTCACCGTTACCATTTAGATTGATAACAGACTACTGCAATCCAGATGCTCTTTAGTTTATTTATAATTTTGTTCTAAGCTTTAATAATCATATGCTTTTAATTATGAAATTGTTATCGTGACTTTTTTGGCTGTATCTTTATTGTTATCGTGCGGAATTACAAGTACATGTGATGATAAAATGTAGAATGTGTATTAAAAGTTGTAAGTATTATTAATTTACATATATTGTCTCTCACAGTTGTTTAAACATTTACTTAATGACTTTAACTTTAAGTTAGTTAACTCCGAGCTTACACAATATATAATATTACTAGCCAAGTGAAAGTCAATATGGACCAACTAGCTTGTTATGAAAAATCCTGGTGAACGTAGTTTGTCACCGACAAAGAATAATAAACATACTTACAGTCAAGATCTCCAGGACATGTCTTACAGCATCTGCCGGGTAGCAGCACTGGTGTATCACACGATGGTTCAGGACACTCATTCTTGATATTCCGACAGTGCACCTTTGCTACCACGCGTCGCTTTTTCTGCACCTGTGAAATGACTTTATTTGAAATTTCAGTTCAAAGTTTTTGGTCTCTTAATTGTGTTCATTTATTTCAATCCATTCAAATCAAAACATATATCCCAAATTTTAAGTAATTAAACGAAAATTACCGGTAACTACACAAGACTATGTTTATGTAATTCGATTATGTTATTAATAAAATTTGTATTTTGCCATATCTAGGCCATTTATATATCTCAATTAGGCTTCACTACCACCGTAACCTACAATCATCAATCATCTGCAGAAATTATTCATGTACCATATATGTATTATGTGTATGACTGAATAGGTATAGTATAAAACTTAAAACTACCCTACTATCTTAAAAGTAACAATACAAACTTTACAATTCAAGATATAATGCAGTGTATTTCTTTGCTGTTCGATTAAAATGCTAAACGATACTGGTTATACGTACCGATATACACTCACATTTGATGCAGTACATGACGCCGAAAGGCGGGCCGAGGTCTGCGAACCATGTCGACCCCAGCTCTTTAGCTTGTTTCCCAAATTGACACTCTGCAACAATATAAGACAATACTTGTAAAATCTCAAAATCAATTACAACATTTTGTGTATTCATAATATCACGAGTGGCATCGACGCCACAGCACGCCTGCAGTATCTACAATAAATCTACAATAATTTAACAATACAACTAAAATGCATTAAAGGTATTACACGATTAATTTTATACGGAGCTAGAAGGTGGTGGCTACTGTCCTATCCAGACAGGTTGATACAAACGACTATCGTTCACTGATTATTTGACTGCTTAAGAAACTCAATTAGCTTGTTTTTTAAATATTTGATACTGTGCTTAAAGTAATTTTTTCAGTTAAATTTCCCACGAAAAATAATTGTTAATTAATTATTTATATTGATCAGTAAATTATTGGAGATAATATCATATCAATAGCACAGTTTAAATGTACAACAAAACATTCACAAGTCTCATACAAGCTTAAAATTCATGAATTTCATTAACAAAGCTAGGTTAAGTTACACTTAATTACATAACCAATATTTTATATGTCCTTTATGTCATAAAATATGTCGACCATAAGTACTTAGTCGTAAGTTACAAAATGAATATCTTATACGAAAAGCTTGATTTAATTTAGTACGAGAGTAGAAACTTATAATATTATACCCATTCGCGGCTTGGTCACGATGAATGCTTAAATGGTGGCTAACAGGAATAAGATAAACAACTTGAAGTGCTTATCTTTTATTTAACAGAATTCTAGACTTAACGCTCAGCTAGTAGGTCCCTTAATATTAGCAATTCGACATACCATTAGAATGAATCTTAGATTACGGAGTAGTTATCTGGAAACCTCGGCACAGATTCGTATCTTTATTGATTAATTAAAAAGTGAGATGATCGCAATTCGAGTAACAACAGTTATACGTTATGCGAAGATAAGTAAATTATTTTACCCTCTGGGTCACTTTATAGTAACCCAACTTGCAGAGCGACGAGTCCCGGACTAAATTATATTTGGTTTTTTTTTGCTTGATTTGATTTTGGTTGCCTGTAATTTGTTTATGCCCTTGCCACACAAAATACAAGGAATCTCAGTGGTAATATTGTGTGTATAAACATTTTTATGTTGCTCTTTTTGTTGTTTTTATTTGTAATTGTAACATATACACAATATATTTATATTTTATATACCGATATTTCAACTCAGTGTGTATATATATATATATATATATATATATAGGTAAAATCGTATCGTATTGTGGGTTAGAGTTGCAACGTTTAGTTTGTTAAGTAAATTGAAATGTTTCCGTTCAAGCAACGCTACGAATTTTAGTACCCGCTAATTTTAGATTAACCATTAAAATGAATTCGCACTTTACTTCGGCACCATGGTGAAATACGCCGAAAACCTCTTCAGTTAGAAGAGATATGCCAGTGGTTCAATACTTACATTAATTATGAAGATCGATTTTCTTAATTATTATTACTAAACCTTTACAAAATTCAGTTTGTATGCTATTTAACTTCAGTCGTAAATATAACGGTAAGTAATCGGTAGTCATTATATTATTTGCATTAACTTTTAACATAAATTCCATTTTACTGATGTGGGAGGTCAAGAATTTCATACATAGAAATATGTAGTGATGTCATGTTAACTTGCACGCGAGATTATGCAAACAAAATGGTATAATTAAACACGAATACAAGTCGCTACTTCATTTCCATGTCACGCGATTAATACGATTTTTTACCAGTAGTGCATAATTAGCCTAGTCATTTGTTACTGCAGCCTCTGGGTATTTCATAATAAACTGACTAGATACTGATAGACTCTATTTTAAATGACGCCTACTCCTGGTAGATAACATTTTAAGATTAGTGTTTTGTGGCTTTGATGTGTGCTTTGATTTGTTCTTTGTTAGTTAAAGCATACAGAACGGAGTTGTGAACAGAGTTGCATTGACAAATCGTAACACGATCAATCGGTGCTACCAATCAACATTAACCGTGGTAGTAAAGTTAAGTATTATTTAAAAAGTGTATATACTGTATATAGTGTAGTGTTATAATAAAATGATAAAGAATTTAGAAGATAAATTGTTTTAAACGATTCCTGACGGTTACAATACATAAGTTACAATAAACGAAGTAAAAGTCACTTGACAAGTAGATCTAGGCTTTTAGTTACGCCCGCCGTTTTTCTGGTTTGTTGCGCGGAGGCTTTGAAGGCTGGAGCGTGCGTTAGGGTGCACGGGACGTATGGAGTCTCCGACGTTCAGCGCGCGGATATCGAAGAGTCGAGAGTGATAACAGGTTAAGAAATTACGAAAGTCTCCCGTCTCATCAAACAGCTCGCCTTTTATAGTGAGGAATTTTCTAGAATCATTCTTTTTTGTTTTACTTTTTCAGCTAATTTTAAATTTCTCTTCGGTCCAATAAATCTTGTTATTATCGTATATATTAAAAATAAAAGTAACTACAATATCAATAATTTAAGATATTTTAAAATTTTTGGTAACAATAACAAAACATTCATAACGAACTTTGCGAAACATGTAGTCATAGATGTCATGTGAAAAATGTCGTTCTGACTTTTTTCAAAAAGGTTAGGCTGCAGAGCAAAACCTTAACCCGATCGTCTTTGTTTTAAATTGTAGCTAACAAAATGATCCAGAAGTGTTTTTCTCAAATTTTTGATATCATTCTTCTTTTCCAAAAATTCAAAAATTCGGAAAAAAATGATTTTTTTTTCACTACTTCGACCATACCTTTTAACGTTTTTGACTCGCTCGAATAATTCTTTTTGCACCTTACAGCTCTTCTAATTACGCGTCTTTTGAGCCTTCTTTGACTATCATATCTTTACAACTCTCCGATATATAAGGGGATCGCACTTTATCGTGAAATCGGGGCCTATACTGGAGCGAACGAAAAGACATTTCCAATGTCAATAACTGGATAAAAGATACAGGAAATTGTAAAAGAAGTTTTACAAGGCAATATTTTAAAGTTACCAAGTATGCGAGCACCTAAATATTACGTATAAAAGTATGTAAGTGCCTACATACTACACTATGAGACAATCTTAGCATATAGACACATACCAATGCGAACTTACACGTAGGATTTATGAGATCTATAATTTTTTAGTAGATTATTTTCATACATCTCATAAGATTTAGTCAGCGTAAGTTATGTAAGCACCTGAAAATCGTTTTTTAACGACTTGATCCCAAAACAACGATTCTTCTTTACTGATTTTTATTTATAAAATTTTTTTGCAACCGATATACTTATAAATCTATCGGAAAAAAAAAACAAAATGAAAGTGGAAATCGCATCAAACTAAGCGCACAAACAGTCAGAGCGACTTTGATTCATTCTACTTAGAGATAAAAAAAACCTCGTACTTTAGCGCGTGATTATACCCATGCGCAAAGGATCTCCTCCCCTGTCACGCAGCGCTCATTTTACATGACTGGAACTATACTAACGAATCATTCAAATTAGTTAAATTGTATTAAATTAAATAATTAATTAAATCAAACATTACAACATAAAAAGCAATTTTTTTAATATCAAAAAGTGATCAATATCAGGATTGAATCGTAAACAAAGTCAAGTTTGATCAAATAAAAATTATTAAAAATCAAGACTGAATTTTGAATTGACGACCCCATAGCCCTGTTGGTAGTGTGACCCTGCCTGCTGAGCGAGGGGTCCCGCGTTATATGACAGAGAAATGTTTGTTCTCTGGTCATGGGTGTTTGTGATCTCATATATGCGTTTGTCTATGGCACGCGCAATACAGGGAATCCTAGTGCGGGGGTGTGAGTGTGTAAACGTAAATAAAATAAAAGTAAATGAAAATTAAAGTCAAATTTGATAATTTGCGAGAGCCAAGTAAGAGATTATCTATTTATCGATTTGCCAGGTGTGTGCAGTAATTACTTCAAACCATAATACACAATCTCGCTGTAAAATTAAAATTAGTTATACTGAAAGAAACTCTTTGTTCTTATTTATGTGACTAACTGTTCTTACCGATTTTTCATTGCTTAAGTAGCGCGGTTTGTAATACCTACGGTTTAGGTATACGATAAGTATTACTGATCAAGATTCAAAGAACTTCAAAAAGTTTTCTCTACAAATAAAAAGGATAAGTTATAAAACAGAGAATGTTATTCTGGGGCGTGACAGTTATTTAGGACTTCTTTGAACTCGGCGTCAACTGGCGTCATCGTTTGATTATTTATTCATGCAGTGAAATTTCCGAATTTCCACATAGTACCTATCGATTCATAAGTTTGTATGTTAGGAAGATAAAAGTAAAAAACGCTTCGAGTTTTCAGAAAACAATATTTAGGAACTAATGACAGCAAAGTAAGTATATTATCCGCAACCTTTGAATCGAACGGCTAAAAACTATATGGCAAAGACTCACATATTTATTAAGGTTATTTTTAATATCAATGAATAGGACTAGATCAGAACTCGGACTAAGAAAAGATAAAATTCAACCAATAGTTCACCAACTTAGCCAAATGCAATCTGGCAAGTTTGTCCCACATTCGGGAATTTTGTGGACGATTCTCAGATTTCCGAACGTCGGTTTCCTTCACAGAAACAAGTGACAAATGATTTCAAATACAAACATAATAAAAAATGTTTAATGCTATAAAGTTCTTGGACCATAATTCTCGTACATGAATCCAATCTTAAACTACAGATTACGGGTATGAATAAAAAAACCACTACGAAATAAAATGTCCTTTTAAATTCATGTTTTATTTAAAACTTTATGGCACTTGCCAACCTGGTAAATATTGCAAAACGTATCAGGACGTCCCGCTGTTCCGCATCACATGAAATTGAGATTAAATGAAGTTAAATTGTACGTAAAAATATTTATATAATATAATACTTTATATAAAAATTAATAAAAAAAAATAACTATAAAATAGTTTGTGTTAACGTGTATATCTACTAAATTTATAGTTATTTCACGCGCAAAATACAAAATCCCATAAGACTTTAATTTCTAAAAACTCTTTCATAACATCCGCTACTTCATTTTATATATTTAATATTAATATTTCTATAGTTGCTGCTTTAGACTGTTTTTTCATATAAAAATTATATTTATGTATACATATTATAAAGGTAGATAGAAGAAGAGATAGAAGAGAGAGATAGAAGGATTAAGGTTGTATCAGTTACATATATCTGTGTGCATGAAATTACAAACAATGATTAAATTACTGTTCATATTTTAGCTCTTGACAGTTGTCTGTTTAATTTATTACATGTTTATTCAATATCTTTATTATAAATCCAAAATAGTTCTTGCATTTGAATAAACTCGGTTAGTTCACACCTATATACATTAACTAATTAATATAATGAATTAGGAAAAGCACATTTATTTTCAAGTATGATAAATAACGTAAACATACAAACGCAATTTGAAAAACATTTAATGTTTAATTGAATGAAGTACGGAAATCCACAATTCATTTAAAATAGCCCGTGTCAGAGCTTGAATAGAAGAAAGCCATGCGAGTATTATAGCCATAAAAATGTATTATAATTACAGCCCCATGGGTAGTTATGGTAATGACTTTATACGTGAATAAAAACTTCGAACGCAATTATTTCTTTATAACCTAAGATTTTGTGTTATTTATTTTAACTGCCGATATCGGACTGTAATTAGAGTAGTAGTTTTAAAATATATATAATATATACAAAATAAAATCTATACATGAAAAATTTTTGTAACTATAAAAGTTTTGTGAAATCCAACCTGCATTTTGCTCATATGTGGCCTTGACCGCTATCATACATGATTCATCTTTTGATTCCTTTTATTCATAACGCTCACATCATCCTCATCGAACATCCCTTCGACCCCAGTCCAATACTAATTATGATGCAAGTCATCATGACTATGCTGTAATTTATTTCTGAAAAGAACATACATAAAGACAACTTACCTAAAGAATATCAGAAAGATAGCTAACTATACGATAACATATTATAACCTATCGTTCTCTTAGCTTTATGTGTTTCTTGTATACATATTTACGTAAGAATACAATAATAGAGCATATTCGTATTATAAAATCGTATAACTTCAAATCATTCTATATTCGACGTATTCAGTCGCTCTTCGACCATAACGTGTAGAGATCCTATACCTGGTTTCGCGAACTCGATGCAAGCACAGGTTAACAAGTCGCATTTACATAGCGCACTCGAACGGACATCTAAAAATAAAAGTTGCAGCGAAGTGTTGAAACGTAGAAAACAGACCGACTAAGTTTGACGTTTAACCGTTTATCCTTGGTTTTACATTCAGCATTCAAAACATAATGGCTACATGTAATGGTTGTTTGTGTGACAGGAGTACAGCTCTTATAAGTTAAGTTACTCGGAACTAGGTCATTTTTTATGTTAACAGCCGACAAACGAGCAGTCGAGCAAACGAGCAGCCATCTGATGGTAAGTGGTCGCCGTCGCCCATGGACATCAGCAAGACCAAAGGTGTCACTGATACGTTGTCTGCCAGGAATAAGAAGAAAGAAAGGACTTTTTCAATGTATTACTGGACTGGTGGTGAATGTTCACCGAAGCTCGTACACCTCTGTAACTACAGTAATTATACATTACTATATCGAAGTCATTATACACCTTTGTTATAGACGTAGTCTACAGGGCAGTTTATAGTATAAGTTTATGTATTTTTTCTTTTTAATGCAGTTATTTTTATTTGTATAGGTCATATGTTATTGCTGCCACCTACTACAAATTTCTCACCTACTCCATAGATTGACTCATAGAGAATGTCTCCAGGCATTAAGCCCGCCTTTCTTAATTACCTAGTTACAGATTATGCTATAGAGTTTCAATAAATAAGAAAATGAAAAAGCAGTGTGCTCACAATTTTAACATTTAATCTTCATCCTAATTCCAATTTTACCCACAAGTTTTAAATCCTTCACATATCTACTATTCTTCAAAGGTATGCGTTTGAAACCAATTATAACTTGCTTACCTTATGGAAAACATAATGAGTAAATCTGGATACATAAGAATTATCGATCAATTCTGTTTTCAAAGATGTCTGAAGTATAGTCTTATAGAAGACTTAATGCCAAAGCTGGGCAATTACGTCGTAATAATGATTAATTAATATTATATTTATAAAACTTGTAAATTTTACAAATATACTTAATATATAAGTCCTAGTCAATTGATGTATATTTAAAATCAAATAATATGACATCAGAATCAAGAAGCTTATATTAGAACGTTTATTTCTTAGCTTTCAGACAAACATCTGTGGCATACTTCAAGCCAAATATTACTATGGAATTCCCTTACTCAAATTATTCGTCACGCTGGTTCCTTAAATCCATTTACAGCACAAGTCAAAAAACATTTCTTACAGCTTTGATTTTGGGTTCTCCTTACTTCTCTTAATCCCTTTCCATTCACGTCTGTTTGTCCATCAGAATCCGACAATCTCTAAAACTACTGCAAATATTTTCATATATTATTTACAAGCAGTTAGTGTCATCTACTAGGGACGTTTAGATGTACAGGGCAAATTTGAAAAAGTTATAAACAATTTTTGAGATGCAATTACTATTCGGCAACTTAAGGATTTTAGTACCTGAAGCGAAGCGAATGCGGATGTCTAGTGTAATATTAAACTTTGTGATTAAACACAGTTTTATTGATGAAACGTTTTACGATAATAACACTATTATATAACGCTTCCAAGTGCCACTACAATACAACACTGGATCATTGACAATAGATATAGAGACTCTCGTGATCTTCGAGGTGTTAACAACATAATTGTTTATCACCTCATTAGACAGTGTGGAGCATTTTCAAACTAAATCCAAGACGACATATAGTCCTAGAAATCATAACTAAGAATGCGCTCTCGAGAAACAAACAGAGTGAGCGATTCGGTGTTAAGTAGATCTTTATCAGATGCTTTAGGTCGATAAGGTGGCACGGCCTCTATAAATAGGCGTCACTGTTATCTCTCTCGTGTAACTATTTAATTAACCTCACTGGCTGAGTGCACTGATAAACGGAGAGACATGTTGCGTGAGAACAAATTGATTCAGGCCTCTTTGTATCAATTCAGTTTATCCTATAACTCTTTATTGTGCTAATATATGGACATTTATTGTGTTGTACACACATACGAGCAGCTTAATAAGGATGGAGGGTGCGACGCCTCGGAAAGGATGCAACAATCGCGTCTCATATACACCTTGTCAGTTAATAAAATATATTGACACAGCGCTCAAGAACTAAAGTCTGCCGAAATAATAATAATCTATGAACAATTCTCGATGTAAATTCTTAGTTTCATTTTGTTTCGTCTTACAATCGATCAATATAAAAATATTCTTTCTGAGTGGTGCCAAGGCAGCACAATCATTATTCACACCGTCCAAACACCCCACCGAAGCATTATTATGCTGCGTCTCCAGTAAAAGATTAAATTTTGTTAAATACCCGTAAAAATATTATCTCTGAAATGATTTAGGCATATAAACTGAGGCGAGACATCGCGTAACCTTCTGCGTTCTCGGAACCGTTGGCGCATAGCCAAAGCCGACACGCCAGGGAAATGAAGAATTGGCGACGCCCGTCTTATGCTTCTTTCACGATCTGTTTATGGAAATTTGTACCCGATATATATTGCACTTGTTTATTTTGAATAAACTCAATATCGGTAAATTTGCCAAGTCCACTACCATTAACTGAAATAATCAGTTGTATGTAATAATGTTGGAAATTTAGTGATGAAAGCAAAAATTTTACTCCGTGACGCTCGACTACGGCGCGACGCGACGCGACGTTCGCATTTACAGAAAATAATCTCATTTTCTTATCGTAAACGATGTTAATGGGACCTTATTTAAAATTGGAATATCTCACTATAGAATATAGGTTACAACATTGATTTAAACTCATAAAACACGTGAATGTTGCGCGTAAATGCGGAAGTTTCAACTTAAACCTATCTGAATTGTTATGTTCGATTTTTTTTTATTTTTATAATTACGATTTTTCCCGTGACTATTGAACCGTGGTGTATTCAAACAGCGGACATGAGTGGGACCAGTTACTCGCAGTAGGTACTGGTCGCCTGATCGCAGTCTATGAAGCGTAGCGAGCGCAGCATTGTCGTATCCATAGATCACGATAAGTATGAGTTACTTGTCAAACCAGAGGTATATGGCCGACTCGTTGAAGCGTGTACGAGTCGCATCAATAAATCCTCTACATAAAAGGGTTGAAAGAGCCGTACATCGTATTTAAGCGAGCGTGGGTAGAGCATAAATTGCTCACTCCAAATTAGTCTTAAGCAGCACATTTTGACGTCTGCTCTCTGTCATGGCGACTAGTTTGCAGCATATTATCATTAACCAATTCTTGACATTTACAGTAATAATTAAACCACTTCTTGAGGTCGTTGCTACAGGATACTTTATAATTTTCTTTCAATAATAATCAAGGAAATCATCATTGCATCAAGTCTTAAAGTTGAACTTGAAGATTTTAAATCTACCGTTCCCATGATTGGGAACTCTAAAACATAACAAATCGTTTCCTACACAACTAGTAAACATTATTATTTTCGAAAATAATGTTGTTGATCTTGTTAAAGAAGAAATATGAAAAGCATTATAATTTGATTATACCAATCCTCCAATGTACTGACAATGTCATCATTTGTCTTGCGCTGGTCTGGAATTGTATGTCAAACAAGTGTAAGATGAATTAATTAATGATAGCGACAGGTATATGGATATAAGTGTTCGGTCTGATGATTCAGTGGCTGAAGAAATTTGCTAACCATAGTCTAGAAACGATGAGAAATCAAGAAGCTGTCATCTATAACATAATTAATAACAGCAAAAATAGATATACTACTGGTTCGTAAGGAGCTTTAAGTATAGAAAACTTATATGTTGTCTTGAAGACCAACATTAAAAATAAAATTTATGTTATTACTACATTCCTTATTCTTAGCTTTATACCCTGCTTCAAATGCTAAGACTAAATATTTGCATTGTCTCATTATTCTGTTAATATTAATTTTAAAATAATTATTTTTCTAATAATATCAAAGAGATTAATTGACTTCCAAATAATTTGAAATAAATGATATCAAGCAATAATCAACGACTCGAAACGTTTTCACTACGATATTCTCTGCATTACTATGAGTAGGAGCTCTCTCTGTCACAGTACACATTATTAAGATGTCCAACATTGTAATAAAATATTCGTAAGAAATTAAAAATAATTACAAATATTCCTCCAACTACAGGAACTAAAATATCGGTCTGCTGGACCTGCTGGTAGTCCACCACGTCAGCTAAGTGCGGTAAGCGGTTTCTCTTTATAACTGATCTCGAGATTTGCAGATTTCTTCACAATACGAAGTGACAGTGTCTTAAACAGCCGTAACTGTGAAAAATGCGTAAACTGTATACAGAATTTATATCTAGATTAATTACACATAACCTTTTTTAAACATTATAATCATAATATCTGTCGAGAAAAACCTTGACCTACAGCTTCCTAACGATAGGCGTTGTTTGCCGCTGACGGCATGAATTCAAATCTCGTCTTCTGTTAGGTAAAAATTGTTGGTTTGCTGATTCTGTGAGACTGTGGCCACCGTCCTCAGATGTGTGCCGTGGTGTGGCGAGGTTTGCAGATTATGTAAAGTGCGATGGTGTCGGATGTCAGCAACAGGTGTGTGTGACCGCTAATAAGAATTATTGTTGCGCATCGCTTAATCAACTCTACCGATTCAGACCCGACTACCTAACAGATTGGAAATATGGTAGATTGATTTTAATTTTTTTATGTAAACTAAAAATTTGATTTACCTTTTTATTTATTATTTTGATGAAATGAGAATTATTTAATATAACTACGAGATCAACGATCGCAATAATTATCATTTTATGCAATTATTTTCGTATTACAAGTCACACGAAACACGAAGACCGTAAAGAAAAGCAAATGTTCTAGAGAAAAGTAAATAAATAACTGTATTTACTTATTTATAACTACAATATTTTTACGAAAAAAGGGCTTAAGAAACTAATAATATATATCAGTATTTATATTACTTAATTTAAAGCATTCTATCTTATGAAGCTAGTTTAAATTATACTTTTTTCCATAGTATCAAACAGACACTGATACACACAAATAATTTATATTTTTTATTTTTGAGAATCAAATACGTCAGTTTGCCTTTAAACCTTAATATAATGAATACTTTCATAAAACCAAAACGAATAAACGTGTCATCGTTATTTTGTACGTGCGAAATAAAATAAACGATCACGTTTAAAATTCATTTCAAATTTCCGTTTCATGAAAACATGTTGGTTCACATGCTCCTCCACTGTATGTATATTCGATTCGTATTCGTTATGTGTGTACAGGATGATTGAACGGTAAACTATTCCGTAACTAGATACCAGAGTGAATTCCAAACCAATTAGTATTTAAATCCAAAAAAAACGGAAGCCTTTAAAGGACTATTCTTTATGTCTGTCTGTCACGCCCGATGTTCCAAATTTAGGTAATAACTTGAAATTTAGTACCATATTTATGTAGTTAGGTAATTAATGACGTATTTATGCCGTCAATAACCAAATTCCAACATTAGGAGGTAAATTAGAAAATCTTAAGTGCAACGTGTGAGTGCAAAAAAAGTGAATCGTTTTGGAACAAAAGTATATTTATTATGTTTCAAAATAAAATGCGAAATTAAATTAAATTAAAAAATCCTCTAAATAAAAAAAAGTTTTACAAGTTCATATTTTTCTACCGAAAACAAAACTCCCAGACAATCATATCGCTAGTATCGGTGATCGCTTAATCGCTTACCCTTCAGGGAGTCATGCTTTTTGGTCGCTCGCCAAGGCCGTTGAAGGTAACTTCCATCGGTCGTCGTTTCCACCATTGCGAAGACTGGATAACAGTCTGGCCCTAACTGCGAAGGAGAAAGCCGACCTTCTGG
>DWPT01002003.1:0-17124 GCA_018251895.1 Agathymus mariae mariae | reverse complement strand
GTTCTACATTGCCACACGTTAAGAACATTTTATTTTATATGACAATTTTTATTTTTCATTTCATAACCTATTTCAAATGGCATTGATTTGAATTGTAACAGTTTTAACTAATAATTTGAATGAGTTTGAAAAGATTTTTTTTTTTTTGAATAAAAGGATGCGTTCAATTAGAGATCTTAAAAAACTGTTTGAAAGAAAATATTTGCGACGCACCACATTGCTGGATATTTTCTCGTCCGTCTGATAAATTAAAAATGGACATTCTTGTTTAAATTCATTATCAAACTCCATTTTCGCTTTCGTTATTGCATGGAAACGTTTAGTTTTCTTCCGCACAATAAAATGTCTGGTTATTGTTGGTTAAATAATAAATATACAATTAAGTACGTTTAAGTGTTTATTTTACAATCCCTATGTAGCTTAAGATGAGAATAACTAGTTTTATTTAGAACTTGACCAATAAACCGACTGCTTCCCAATTGGCAGATTTGTATTGCAAGATATTTGTTCCATTACAATATTTTTCTAAATGCTTCCTTTTCATTATCTCCTCTATACCGCTACACACCAATACGACGATAACCAAAACACGAAGGAAAATTAAGATTGTTTACTGTCCTGATGCTAGCGATAGTTTTTAATTATAACAGTACTGTGCTGCCGAAATTGATATCTCACAATATTGGTTTGAAATGGGATATTTTTAAATTTCGAAGAAAACATATCTAAGATTACTTACATAAAACACAGTTTAAACGCAGCATAGGGCAATAAGTATACCAGAAAATCCGATTCGAATATCCCTTGACAAAAAGTTGACTAAAACAGCATATTGCAGAATATTTGGTCGTCTACAGTGGAAAATTTAGTCTGACTGGTGCAAAATTTAAAAAATAAATTTTTCATTAATTTTTTGGGGAGATTGACTACTCGAGCACCACAGATAAGGTCATAATATAAAATAAAAAAATTATAATTTGTAAACGCATCAAAACCAAAAGCTACTAAAATTTCAACAGCATTTACAGTAGTTTTATAATTACCACGTCATAGTCCTAATCCTCAGCGTCGTAATTTCTCATATGCAATGTGAAATAAAACATGGCCTCCGTCAAAAAATAGGCACTTCATACCATTTTGACAACCATCGGGCATATCTGTTTTAAACAAAAAATATTACTGATTTTACTAAATATTTAAGCAATATTGATCAAATTTCAAAGTTGATCGTTGATCGTATTTGTTATGTTCTATAGTAGGTAGATACAAATAATTTATTTTTGTCACACCCTCTTATACATGTATGATTCTCAGAACCAATAAAAGCCATTCTGCGATCGTCTGCCTTTTCTTTAATACACTACAGTATTAAATAAATATTTTTGTAATAAATACCCAAAATATTGTCAAATATTTCGTAACACCGAATGGAGGATAGAAACTATGAAGATCGCGTTCGGATAATACATTCGAAATTGAGTGAGAAAATGACTTGAGATTAGTGTTATCATGGTAAACCTAGCTACGCCTACTACGAGGACCCTAGACTTGCGGAAACAAATACTAATGGTTATGGCGTAAATAAAAGAAACTGCTGTAAAATGCAATGGTGATTATATTCTTCTCAAAATTTAATAATGCATATAAACATGAAATAACTATTAAACTAAATATTCAAACTATATACATATACATGGAATCTTTTTTAATATTGTGTTGTAGGAAGAACGAACATAGGTACGTAAAGTATGCGACCGTTAAATTTGAATATCTTCAAAATTTTATGAAACAATAATTTTTCAATTACTATATTTAAATAAGCAAAATCGAAAATTATATTATATATATTGGCCTGGTATTCACCGATATCTATAATAAAAACACACTGTATAGCATGACGTCACTTATAAATATGGGGAATGAATGTCTGAATTAAGAAAACACATTCACTATGTGTAAAACTACACACTAGGTTTGAAACATTCACACAAACAAATAGTGATTACTTAGTAGGTAGTTATTTTGTCTCGATGTCAACATGATCCAAGCCATAGTTGCATAGCCCAGCGCTGGGCACAAGCCTCCTTTTACGATAAGATTTCAGGCCACAGTGCACCAGCGCGCATAGTGTAGATTGGCAAAATTTACACACCTTTAAGAAAATAATTATTGTTACGTAAGTAGGTATCCTCACAATAGGAGCAATTTTGTCGCTGCGCTTGCCCAATTCCACATGTGCATTTTATTAATTTTCGTTTTTTACACTTAAAATAATCTCCATTTCGTTATGAATATGTCAATAAAAACCTTTTAGTGATATGAAAACTGGAAACAACTTTTAATTACATAAGTGTTGTGACCGTTTGATTATTTAACTCTTATAAAACTGAAATAAAGTTCAAAAACCAAACATTTAAATTGCACATATGAAATTTGGCATTTGATTCTGAAAACTTTGAAACATTATGGGAACCTCTTGGATCCAATCCTGGACCCTCAAAATCATTTGTCATTGAAACTATCACTGCCTTTTTCTTTATGCCAATTTAAGGAGAATAAAGATACGATTAAAGTCGCGTGTAGGAATCGAGATAAAAAATGTAATAATGAAACTATAAAGTGTATTTCTAGTATAGAGATCTAGAAATGTAGTCTCTAGAAAATGTAGCATTTTGTTAGCTACAAAGACATTCAAAACATCAATATTTATGACATAAATGACGTATGACATTTCGAATCACACACATCACTCAAGCACCAAGCTCTCTGACCAAAACATTTTGTGATCGATATCCAAATTCAAAGCATCAAAATGTATAAGTTGACATATGTCAACGGCTTGTCACTTATGTCAAATATTGTCTAAACAAGCATTTAAAATTGAAATAAAATCGATTCTTCCCAAAAAACTTATATACAGATTCTTAACATTCATCAAACACACTCACACACACATAGATTATACATATTAACATTAAACATATTACCCTAGTCCTGCGATGATTTAATTTCGTCCTACAATTGTACATAAAATGATTGATAGCTAATTCCTTGTACTATGGGTTTATTCTATGTCACTGTAAATAATTTTTCTCGGTACTGTACGACAAATTGTTCGCAACTGTGTCAATATATTGTTGTGCTTTCTACGTTTATAATATACATGCGGATGACATAGCATATGCAAATGTATTGGTCATAACAACATTTGCGTAAGGAATCTAATAACAATTTTGACGTTGCAATAGTAGGAAGTTTATCTATATCGGAAAAAATATTTACAACGACTTCCATACCTATTATAAACGGTATCAAATGTTACAGATCAGATAGAGGCACTTGATATAATAAATTTGAAATAAAAATGAGCTTTGTTACGTACAAAGCATTTGCCAATTATATATAGTAAAAAGTTTTATAACAATCTAATGAAAAATTGTTAATACATACATAAAAAACACATATTATTGGCCTCTTTCTATATAAGCCCCAAGCGATTGCATATATGAATAGTAAAAAATCGATTATTCTTATAATTGAATAACATTTAGAAAATCCAACAAATATACCTGATAATGTGATTTGATCATTAATTTATTTTCATTATTTTACTGTTTTAGTTTTTAAATTATACCTCACAACTAACCTACTACCAGATAATTTAACAAGGAATCGTTTAACATAATATAAAATCGATAACATAAAAAATAACCATCATTTCGCAGTCGCTCACCGATACTTAACTTCTTTATCTGTAGCTCTAATTTAGTAACACAATAAGATATCACGAAAGCATATAAAAATATTCGCTCACAATAATTTACTACGGACAGTATAGTTCATTTTAAAACAAAAATATATTTAGTAATCTATTTTACGATGTGAAATTACTCAGATGAAAGTTTCCTATTTAAATACATCTTTGTACTATGTTCCGGATACGTAAAAAATGTCATGAATATTAATTTGTTGAAAATAAATGTCCTTTAAACGTAGTAGAGTGGAGCGAAATAAACATCGCGGTACTCGCCGGCAAGAGCTACCAAATTGATTTTAAAAAACAAATTATCAGCTGACTTCGATTTGTATAGCGTTCTCTCTCACACAAAGCAAGAACAAAACGTTACGTAAGTACGAGTGACAGAGACGACCGGATCTCTTTCTAATGCTCGATTTTTAACGTTCTAAAACGCGGTTTGGCTTGATTAAAATGTGTCGGTGTTAAAAATACATTATAATATTTATTATTAATAATTTGAGTTACATATTATTTTATCGATATCGAAATATTAATATTTTGGAAAAACGTATTAAAATACAAAATTCGTAATTTTCTAGAAAAAAATTTCCATAATTTGGGGTATTTTCATGAATTACTCGAACATTTTGATGTAATTTGTGTATACCTTAAGGCAAGTATTAAAAAATATTTTTTTCATATTTTCCGACAAATATCGACAGTGTTTGTAAATACTTTTTTCATCGCATCTAACTCTGCAGTTTAAGACTCCGCTGAATTGGGTGTTCGTATTAAATCCATTAACCGAAAAATGAACTCCGAAATATTAATAATAAATATATTTTCCATTAGAAATGGGCAATGATATCGCAGGAATTTTTGGTCAGCTGTTATTCATATTTTGATTAAGGTTCGAATGCGATTCACACGTTATTTCTGGAGATTGTTTTTTTCTAATCGATGAGATTTATTGATAAGCTTAATATCTATTATGCAGTATACATGATGTGTGGTCTAGTATCGATCATTGAGGGCTATGTAGGGAGGAATCACTCCACAGGGAAATGTTGTAAATAAACAGTATGGCGTCAACGTGCTGATTGCGTCAACAAATAGTCCACAGTACTCTTACTTAAGAGTCTTATTTATGATATAATTATTACTGTTAAATTGTGTTATTATACACGTACAGATAGACAGATGGAACAAAAACTTAATGTCATTGTACATTCAAACAGATCTACTGAAAACTTAGTAATGTGTAGTGTCACAATTTAATTAATATATAATATTAATTTACATTTTAATGTATGCCTTACTAGTAAAGTTGGATATTTTTCTATTTTACATTAGTATAATATGTAGTTGTAAGTCGCGTTAATAAAGAGCAGAATTTAAAATAGGTTTTATAAAACAATTAAAAGTTGTTCTACACAATTTTTAATTCTCTCCTTTATTAACGCAGGAAATAAACAATGTGATTTAGGTATTTCTAGCATATTCACTAAGTAAATTATTCATATAAACAGAAAAGGCAGCGCAAATATAAGTAATAAAAAAATATATTTGAAAGTTATTGAAATTGGCAACGGTAACCGACCACAATAAAATAACTTTCTTACATAGTATTTTATTCAAAATGCAATAAGACTTAAGTCAATTTCAACGATGCCTTCACTAATACAAATATTTTCTAATAAAATACAAAAGTATGCAGTGAAATAAAAGATCAAATGCAGTATTGAAAAAGCGACCTTTATCACCAGGAACGCTATCTCTTCCAGGCTGCCTTTCCTTAGAGGATAAAAAGGCAGACCTCGTATAAATATTAGTTAACTTGAGTCTTATTGCATATTTAATAAACTTACATGAGAAACTTGGTACAGATATTTTAATAAAAACATATTTGTTATCCATATACGCAACATATCAGTTTTGATTACTCTACCAAATCGTCGTGGCAGCGGTAGATACAAACTGTGTTACCATGGCAACGATAGGTTCAACATGCGTCGCCGTGGCAACGGTAGAATTGTAAATTAGGTATGATCTATATCTTTCTCGAATCGAATTAATCCAAAATAATTTGTGTTATTAAATACTACTTTTCATACAATTTCACCTAATAAAAAAATAATTAATGACTATTTTTAGCAAAACTCTATTTAAATATATATATTTTTCCACAAAAAACTCACAACAATACAAAAACAATAAACATTTACATGACCAGTTTTGCCAGCTCAATGGGAACCTTAAAACGATACAAATAAATAAATGTACATTGATGGAGCAAACAAGACTAGCTCGACCTGGTTACTGCTAAAGTTGAACGCGATATTACCATTACACTTAGGGAAATACAAAAAAAAAATGTCACTCACCAACATATACTAAACAGTTAGTTTTGGGTATTGTTTTTCTCTATCAACAACCACTCAAGAGGTTTATTGATGATTTCAATATCTATTATGCAGTATACATGTACGTGTGGTCGAGTATCGATCATTGTAAATAAACAGTATGGCGTCAACGTGCTGATTGCGTCACTAGTTCACAGTACTGTTAAGTATATGGTATAGTCATTACTAAATTCTGCTGTGATATACTGAGAGTACTTCCATGTTTTTTTTTTATTATAAACCAACTCGGTTGGTTCCCTGAAGACAAAAATAATGGAATTTATACTATATCCGACCTCCCAATCGATGATAGAAAACAGACATATACCTAAGTGATTTGATCAGGTTGCCGTTCAGTACTAATTATAAGGGATAACGAAAAAGCTTTGAAAGGAGATATACAAGAATGTAGATGTAACGAAGGACGTTTCAAATATATATATTCATCACAGCCTCATTTATAACGTCCGGTCTCCGACCACTTTTCTTGTCTATTCTCCGATAATAGGTCTCTGACGTCACCCACACCCGACATCTTCATCCTTAACCACACTAGTGTGGGTTTAATTTATTGTAAACAATGGAAACTCGTTTGATACGGATGTAAGAGGTCAATTACACCCTGTCTATCGTGTAATCCATCATAGGTATACATGTAATAAAACGAATTACAGTCCAATTGAAAGAATTAATTAAAAAATAATTGACAGATTATTGTTATTAATTAAACACGACTAAAATAAAGCTGCCTTCTATAGAGAAGGGAAACATAGGAAATAATATTATTACAATTATACATCACCACCATCATCATCACAAGGTGTTACTTTCCCACTGTTGGGTCTGCGTTCACATTGACATTTAACAGTCATAGCACACATATCAACTCGGAACGCGATCGTCACCGTATCAACTGGAGTCGTCCAGTATTCTTCGTATGAAACTCCCTACTCCCACGCATACCGATCGGAATCGTATAGTATTGGCCTCGCGACAAGGCGACAACTCTCGGACCGCGGTGCGGCTCGAGTTGATATGGTGCCGATCCCGTTCCAAGTTGATGTGCGCTTGCTTTGTCCTAACGGCGGTCAAATGCGGATTGGTCGTCTTCTCGCACGTTTTCAACCTTAAGTTTTGCATCTTTCCTGGTGATGTTTTTTTTCACCGAAAGACATAGTGTTAGTATCTAACAAGCACATAGCTTCATTCAATTAGCTAAATAGAAACCAGAATGTTATGGAGCTCCGTAACCGTAACCGAAACTATCGGATATCCAAAATAAAAATATATCTTTAACCGTAACCGAATACGATAAAAAAGTTTCGAATAATTTCGGATAGAGGCAGAATCTAAATAAAGCACGTTACGACTGGTTTACACTAACCGAGCCGATACAGTCGATTTCATTTTAGACAGATTTTATTATTTAATTTCTTTTTTCTGTGATTATAATATCACAAAAAACCTAGAAATAAAATCAAACTTTGTAAATAAATTATATATTGTCAAGTCGTAAATCATCTAATATCCGTAACCAAAATAGCCGACAAGCGAGCAGATGAGTCACCTGATGGTAAGTGGTCATCGTCGCCCATGGACATCAGCAAGACCAAAGGTATCACTGATGCGTTATCGGCCAGGAAATGAGAAGAAGGTAAGAAGAAGGTACTGGCTCTCAAGCTCCCAGCCGGAATACGACGAGTCGTTTGGCGGCTGACTCAAGCAGGAGCGTGGTAGCTAGCCAGGCAGGCTTCACGAAATGATAATACTACCAATAATAATATTAAAGACTTAATAATAATACTGATAATATAATCTTTACACAAAGCCTTACCACCAAGCAAAATTAATATAATAAAACAATAAGTGTATCGACTCAAAAAGTGAAAACCTTTCATGACGTGTTAAATTTAGACTCTGCGTTTATCCAAAATTATTCGAAACTCATTTATCGAATATATTTCTATTTCGGATATCCGATAGTAACTAACTATTTATTTTATATTTGATAGTAACTATCCGTAACTATTGAGCTATCACTATGAGACGAGAAGATTACATTCATAAAACAAGAAGGTACAAATAAAAGCTTTAAAGAATCTTATCGATTATATGATAGTTACATACATACAAAACGAAATGATAATATATTATACAGATAAATACAATGACAAATATATATAAGTAAACTATTTTCAAAACAAATATGACCCATACTCCATCTTGTAAAGTATGACAATACAGGGATTTATCTAAGTAATATATATTTAATAATTGTATACATGAAAACATACATATAAAATAAATATTAACATACTAAGTAGGCGACAAGATAAATGGAAGATTGAGATTATAAAGTGTTTTATTATCTAATTATTATTATTAATAATAAAAGAAACATATTGGAATATTTATTAATACCGAATTTTGTATATCATTATTTATAAAATGAAATTTCATTTTATGTACTAAGTTAGGTTTAATATTTCTTTTAAATTCTTTTAACATATATACAAAATTAAATTGTCTTTAATTACATTGTATTTTCCTTTTATGGGTATAGTTAAAAATGTATTCCGTATTTGTAACAAGTAAGGATCCCCAAGATGATTGTATAAGCAAAACTTCACACAAGCCGTGGCACACGGTCTACATTTACGAGGAAATTGTAATGTTTGTGTCGGAAACTCTCCGATGGCAGTGCGATTAGTAAATAGGTAAATATTCCCTCCGAAGCACGAAAACGTTTAAGAAGTATTGCCACTAGCATCTCCAACAGTCCCACATTAATTCGATCAATTAAAACTAAGCCATCAGACCACGAGCGCTCCGTGCCAGTCGTAACAAAACGAAGCGTTTGAACGCTCACTATCACTACTGCGGTCTGCGGTGTAGTGTGCAATACCCTTATAGCACAGATTAAAAACTAAGTAATGTGTCACAGTTCCAACGATGGTCCCCACAGTAATGTCGCTGTCAACACAATATTAATAATAACATATTTTTTTTTTATTATTTTCAGAATAAAGTTGGCATTTATTATAAATCATTTTTGCGCTCGGCGCCTATTAAGCTAACTAAAATAAAAAAATCATGTCATGCAAACCTATCCTACTTAATTTAAAATATTTTCTATTACAACAATTTTTGTATAAAACCAAAATCAGACAAGACTGGATCCACCTTACTGTGTCACGATATATTTCAGCGAATCAAGTTCTTTTTTGTGTCAACCTGTAGTTTAAGGTTTATTTATTAAGATCGACTAGATGGTTAGTTGCCTTAATTTAAATTATGAAATCCTGCAATTCCATTTCACGCCGGAGAACGTATGGATTTGAGGTTAATATTCTTACATTCACAATATAATCAATAATGATGACGAAGTGCACGCATCAATCACGGGCGGCCAATTTATTAAGGTTCAATCAAAAATAGAAGAGTTGCTGTAAATCAAACTGTCCTCACGATTCAATTTGAATGCTTAATTTTTAAATAGATTCGAGATTGAAATTCATAAGTGAAACACAATACCTATCCATATTTGAACAAGATTTCATTTTAATTTCTGACCAACTGTAATTGTTTAACAACACGATAATACCGTGTCAGTTTACACCATGCGATCTAAACACAAAACGATATTATATTAAAACTTAGTTTAAACGATCGACACAGCGTCGTGCCTCCAATAAATATGTTACAGTTAAACCTTAGCCTATCGCCTCAACTTCAGCAGTAGGTCAATGATAATTCTATGCTATATACACGGACCAAAAAAAATTCTCCACGCCGCTGACGTCATAAATTAAGTACCGTACCTATCTCTGCGTACATGTTAATGTAATTTCCAAACGTATAAAAATGATTTATTACTGCCATAATGTGTTGTGTGAAATGTGACCGGTCGACTTTTATTAACTTGTAAAATAGTTGTAGACCTTTCCGCAATACAAGATTGCATTGTTTATATTTCAATTTGACGTAAACGGGTCGCACGTAGACGCTGTCGGTCCGCGTTTTTGTACCTAATATAAGCCATGCTCGACCACAACCCTACCTCATGGCGAGTGGCGATGTAGTCTTAGATGGTACAACGCATTAAGATATAAAAACCCTATTCACTCTCGACTCGCAGTCGCCCACGCTGTTTCGCCTGACGGTCGGTCGGCACGTGAGGTACGTACTCACGAACGGGTCGGCATACTTAGGTGCTTCAGTTTCGATCGAGCGGAGGTATATTTTTTCAATCCGTGGCTACGTCTATAACTATACGCTATAAATCGTACAATAGTGTTCACTATGAGATAACAGTATAATATATTTGTATAACAGCTTCGCGCGGAACTATCACCATGTCTGAAAACAAAAGATATTTCGTCAGTCAACTGTTCCATTACTCTTGAAAAATTCACTGAAACAGATTAACGAAGGGAAGTGATACGTCGAAACACATTAATTGATATATCTCATTCGTTCACAACGTAACGACTCTAGACTAACATAGCCACCCCACTTTTTTCTGTCAACCAAGCTAGTCACGATTTCTCACATACAAGATTTTCGAGTTCATATATGTATGAAAGAACGAACATGTTGACATTTGTAACTGTGAAAACTTTGACCATTTTATAAATCCAATGTGATCATGTTCCATTGTATTGAGTCGAAATGTTGGTAAAAATACAAAAATTGTGAGTATCCATTAGAGTTTAAATATATGATATAAAATTAGTTTATACCGCCTACCGCACATCCTCACTGATACCAAAGGTTCACGAGTAGAGAAAGTCCAACCAATGTACGAAAACAAGAAAGGGTAAAATAAATAATTTCAGAAATGACAAAATTTTCTTACGTTCCATTTATTCATATCATCTATGAACTTAACCATAAGTAAAAGAAAAAAGTGGGGCATAGAATGTTGTCAAATTTCAAGTAATGAAATACACAATCGACAAACACGACATACCTTATCGTCAGCGCTCACCACCAAGAGAAGAACGGCGACTTGTGCTGGAAGCGCTGTTGAAACGAGTCGAAGAATCGCGACGACGTCGTGCCGCTCTTAGACCTGAAAACACATGGAACAAGGTAACTTAATAGGTACAAACATAACATCAAATAAAAACCAACTAAAACTGAATTTGAATGGCCGTTGTGGTGGACTTATCCATGGCCTTATCTCCTCTCATGCGTAAAAGAAGATCCGAGCTTAGCAGTGGAACAACGGTGGGTTGGAATGATAATAATGTTAGGTTAGGTTTAAAACGACAAACTGAGACTACGAATTTCCCTCTGGGTCAGATGCCTGAATATTTTGAATGAGTATTGAAAATGTCCACACGAGATTCTCGACTACCTTCGTATGCTTCACGACGGCTACATGGGGCAGTTTGAAAGCTATGAATCCCATATAACAAAGTATTTTTCTCATAAAAGAAATTTACTTCTCATTCGGATGTAATAAGCATTATCCATCCTTAAGTCCATGCATCCCTTGTTCATGATACATCCTGCTGAACAACGAGAGGCTTTGTCCGATCCCTATTATTAGAAATGCGAAGTCGCTGGCCTTTGTAACATTTAACTAAATCCCAACAATACTCATGCATTTTGTGCGTGTGCGTGCGTGCGTGCCTGTGGGCGCAAGTGCGTGTACCTCTCGACAATGACGGCGGGCATCTGCACCAGTTGCACAGGACTTTTGCCGTCCTTGAGCGCCTGCGTCAGATTGAGCACCTGGCCGCGAGTCACCGACATCTGCCGCTCGAACAAGCCCTTGTCGAAGCCCTTGTCTTGCTGCCGACATAAACAAAACATGTTACAATAGGTAAAAATATGTTATAGACCCAACTGGCTATACTTTCATGATTTCATAATTAGGTTTTCACTTATCTAGTCACGTAGCCAGACGTTTAAAGTCAGAAACCTCTCATGTTGACATTTAGATCAAAAGCTTTAAGGCCATACATGAAACTGCCAGCGGGGACCCCGGCAACGGTATATGTGTAATCAGTACAGTAAAAAAAATAAGATTAAATAAAATACAAAATTAAATGAAATATAGACTTTAACTATAATTACAAATGAATGATGATAAAAAATACATATATAAAAAAATATATATTTTTGACGGAAATAATTAATACCCTTTCATGTTCGTATGAGTGACTACAACAGTAGCTGAAACTGACCACACATTACCAACAACAGAACAAACATACAAACACACTTACTTTGAATAAAACGTGAAGCTCGTCACACAGCTCCTGCACGAAGTTCATGTCGGATAACAACGGCAGGACGAGTTCTCTGTCGGAGATCAAATCGTCAACGTTATACATTGTCGAACACTCACATTCAGTGTTTGGAACACTTAACATGTAACAAATTAAAAATGAACGAGAAAAATTTTCATGCTATATTATATTGCTAGCATATTTAATTACATAGTTTACCAGTACTGTCCCAAGTTCCTGTCAAGTTTGGTTGCTGGAATTTAATTTGTAGTATATCAAACCTAAAAATGTGAGACGATTCTCTCGCTGTTTCTCTTTATTTTTAACAGAACTATAGTTACACGCAGAAAGTGTTGCGTAAAATTACGTACTGGTGACGTGATAAGATGTTCCCTCATCACCGATTCAAAGATGAGCAAAATACACCCCTTGTATCGATAAATATTGTAGCGATATTGACAAACAGTTTTCTATATTTATCACGAAAGATGATCTATAACGGATATTTATAACGGATGGAAAAGTGAGTGATGTCAACCTTCAAATGACGCCCGTCAATGGACAGACTGTAATTTACTAGTCTTAGTACCGATAGATCTCTATGGCTAAAACTCTATGGAAGGAAAGTCCTTTTACCAAAATACTATACGGTATTAATCAGTTCATTTTAATATGGACATTAGTCAAAGTTATTCAAATTCAAAATATTTAATCATGTAGGTATTCTGTAAATACACTTATGGACGTCATTTTTTACTTCTACTACCTTTTCGAAACGGTGCTTATTAGGTAGAAATTAAAATGATATAAAAATTAATTGCAAAGATTCCGACTAAGATTACCCTGCGTGCATGAGTGCGTATATGTATGCGTGCGTGCGTGTTTGACTGTGTGTATGTCAGAGAGTACAGACTTGGTCTCGTTGCTGAAGGGCAGCTTGGCTAGAGGCAGCCATGCCCAGTGGTAGGGGTAAGCGCGCCACGAGTCCGGATGCTTGAACGGGAACGCCAACCCGTTGTCGATCGCGGCGATTCGAACGTCCGCGCCGCCCCATTCCTGACAGAGAACCATAGATTTTAATTCGATTTTGTATTACTTTATTGATTAAACTTACAAATCATAGTTGTATGAAGAAAAATATCTCAAAAGCAAATATATATTCAATTAAATTATGTTAACAACGTACGCTATTTGAAAATAACTAAACGTCAACGTGCTCAACGAATATTGCAGGTAACGATAAGTCTTATTGATCACATCAATAGAGCCCCCGAAGACTCGTCCCAGATCTCTGTTAGAGATATGGGAACGCGTCTCACCCCGCCCTAACGACAAGATTGACTTTTAGGAAAGAGACTGAGTGTGAACCGACCGACGGGTCGGTGAGGTCGCTGTCTCCGCGCGCGCCGGGCGCGTCGTATTTGATGAGCCAGTTGTCGTTCCCGCGGTCCGTGTTGCGGATGATGTAGTCCAGCACTACCAGCCGCTCGAACTGCAGTTGGAACCTGTGGAACATAATGAAGTGTAATAATATGTATTCGAAGTTGGCCTTTACAAACACTTTTCGAACGCAAACTACACCGTCGCTTCAACAGATCCCTATCGTGAGTGGTCTCGGAAGAAGAAGCGGTAAGAAACTTCCGAGGAGTTTTTTTTCCAACTCACAGTTACAGAACGCACTTATGGCTATGAACTGGCTTAATATTAAACTCATGTCCAAACAGTCTTATCTTGAAAGTAACCATAATTCATAAAATAATTCGACAACAGTTTTACCCACGGTGTTGTGACCCTATCTACTGAGCCAGGTGTCTTAGTTTTGAATCCACGCTGAGCAGACGTTCATGTGACTGATAAATGTTTGTTTCCTGGTTGTGGGTGTTTGTTATGTCTCATTTGTGTATGTCCATAACACTACATACCAAAGCGGGAATGGAAGTGTATTAAAAAAAGTGTGTAACGTTCACTCGGCCAGCGTGGGGAACTGCGCCCTACACAATCATGATGAGAGCATATCCAAGCCTTGCAGTGCTCGTGTCAGTCGTAAATGTAGATTAAAATTGAATCATATCAGAATCATCGTCGTCGACGATCATAAAACAAAAAAGATTACATAATTTGGCTAGGTCTTCGTATCGCTTTCAAAAAGTTCTTTAATAAGGTTCGCAAGTTGATACGTGATTAACCCATCGGAACTTTTATGGGAAGTGTTAAAGCAAAGCTGATAGTTAAATACTATTTCGGTATAGATGAATGCATAAATGACAAGGACGCCTGAAAATAAAAGTGCCGCAACCGATTTTGCGCACGTTAAAACTTTGTAAATGTATTTTGTTAATCTAAAGGTGTGCTAAGGAGTTTCTTTCATCGATTCTTCTCCTAAAGTGTAAAACACATTTTCGTAACAATAGTAGAAATAAATATTGACCTGCATTAGTGTTAACAAAATATCTAAATGATGAAACACGATTTTGAATTTACATTTGAATGGGTAACCGCGATGGAACAAACTTCACGAACACTCCCATGCTTCGGCCCTGGTCGCTATCGTTAGTCTCATTAAGTCACCGGAGACATTTGGACGAATGGCCTTACTTCTGGTACTCCACTATTACTTGGTACTACTTGGGACGGTACTTCTGGTAACTTTCTTCTGGTGACATCTCGCTGCATTAACGAAAAGCCAGTTAAAGAGCGATTTTCTAACTACCCTCTTTTAAGACACACGTCGTTGATACTTTTAGTATTACGGATATATCCATGCGCAACGATGCCCGATTTAAAAAACAACTGGCCGTTTGCTAATTTATTGGCTATTGACATAAAAAAGAAGGTAATTAAACTCACTTCTTCATAATATGCGGCGCCGGCGGATCCTGCTCGAACCTCCTCAACCAGTAATCAGCGTCCTTATAACCCTCCACGAACAATTGGAATGAGCCCACCTGAAGAAACAGCAACAAATTTATGGTCAAAAAATTTATACAGTCTACACATAAAATGTAGCAGAAAGTGGTACTACTCACGTGGATGCCACAATCGACAAAGGAATTGAACTACGAATACTTAATGAATTTAAGCGTTTTTGGTTACGATCAAATCACTTTGATTTTGAATTGGGATGCTTTTTTTTCTATCCGCTTGTGGTTGCTTATAATGGTTGTTATTTTTACATTATTATTATTATTACACATAAGATTATTATTGTTATTAAAAAACGCTCCCTGCTCTCCCGCGAGTATAAAAATAAAGGCGAATTTCGACGCTTTTTATTCTAAAGGTAGACCTAAAGATAACAACTGTGTTTAGTTATATGTAGTCACAATACCTTAGGTGGCAGCCCCATCCTGTTGAACCGCAGATTGGGAAACTGTTCAGTGATGGCACGCTTCAGCCGCGATCGTTCGCGATCTATCCGCAGATAGTTGAACGTCTCCGAAACCAACTTTACCACCTGCAACCATAAGTAGTCATCGTCACAGACGCCCCTTGACGACACACGACTGAATCAATATTGTCGATGTAACAATATTGGTTAAACAAAAAAAAAATCTTATACAGTAAATTTGAAACGCAATGCTCTCCCAATTGCATTATTACCCTACTTTCACTGTCTGAAAGTTTTAAACTGTCTAAATGAAGTTAGTACCTGTGGAAATATTTCGTCACTATGACATAGGTCGGGAATCACTGTAATCTTGGGCCGTTAGCAAAGTCGGTTGCAGACATTTTTGAGATAGATAGGTAAAAAACGGAGACGTGGATAAACGGTACGGTGGTACGGCATAAACACTGCAGACACTTGAAGTGGCCACTAACTCGACCATCAATTCACACTGACTCAATACGATGAAGTATGCTCCAGTGTTTCTCAATAAAAAAAGTCCCCTGCCCTGTAATGGTTTACTAAGAAGTCAATGCCAATCAACATTACAACTTCCGAAAGATTTGCAACGTGTTAAGCATAGCAATAACATGGAGAATGTTACTTCAAACAAAGTAAATACAAGTACTAACGACAGGCATAATTATATACCAGCTCATTAGACTGCAAGGCACAAATCTAATATTCTGAGCCCTGGAGCGTTCTCCACGATCCTTCTCCGGTCGGGATCGGTGAAGTTCGATGACGTGATTATTAGCGAGTATCGACTTAAAACCACCGTACCAACACAAGTTTGCTAGACAATTATCACACCAGACAACAATACAGAGGCAGGGAAACACGTAAACTAGCACAAAACAAATCGTATTTTTTTATTTTGACTATTACGTAAATGAACTGTCCTTCTTCACCCAAACAAGAAAATCAAGACTTCAGAAGATCTTGTCCCCGCTATTCGAAAAAGATATTGATGTTCGCTTCCGTCGATGCGCATCCCTCCCGTCTATTTTAAGACAAGAGGGTCGTAATGGAGCGAATAAACTAAAATTCACTATAGTTCCCTATTTCAACAAACATATTTATGTATGTTAATCGGTCACGTTATTCATTTACGATCGACGAGTGTAACTAACCATTATACGTATTTATGTCACGACCTCACGTCATATTTGGGCTTTTAAGAGGTTTATTTTCTTCAGCAGCAGTACGCGCCACTTACAACCTCAGGCCTAGGGATTCTCTTAGAGATCTCTTTAAAGAAATTGATATTTTGACTGTGGCATCTCAATATATTTTAGATAATATTATGTACGTTAAAAAATACTCTGATAGTTTTCTTAGGAAGAGTAATGTTCA
>DWPT01002002.1:0-17125 GCA_018251895.1 Agathymus mariae mariae | reverse complement strand
CTCCTGAAGACAACGGCGACTGAAGTATGAAAGAAATTCCAATTCCTATCTTTGGCAATATATATGTATTTATATATTTAGAATTTCTGTATTATGTATGTATGTGTAATGTTTATATTATATTTTAATTAAAGTTGTTTAATACACCTATGCCAACTTTTCATTGTGACCAGGGTTGACTGGTAGAAAATGCCTCAAGGCATTAAGTCCGCCCATTGAAACATTCATTTTTTTTTGAATTTACAATAAAGATTAAACAAATAAACCTTTCTTTTCTTATTTTGTTTGATGGCTATCGACTACCTTTAGGGGAATCAATAAAAATGATGTGGACAAACATTTTTTTAACTAACTATGTGCTATATATATATGCAAACAGTTTAATACCATTTTCACCTCTGATTGTCATGTTTTTTCCGGTTTCGTTTGGTAGCACTTAACGAGATTAAGTTTTATAATGACGTCATTGAATGTTATTTAATGACTTCATGGTATAAGGTCGAATTTCGACCATTAAGGGAATTGCAGTATTCTTTTTTAATATACTATTAATAATATTATTATATTTTTTGTAATAGATACATTTATGACAGTAGATAATTTGATGTGTCGTTAGTTTGAGTTATTTTTGTTATCAGCTAGGAAACGAGCTGATACGGTTACCTAACCGTGCACGCAACCTCCGACGCCGCGACATGAGATTGTCAAGGCATTGAGAAACTGAACTCCTTTGCGCGGAGGAATCGTGCAATTCAAAAACATTCACCTCTATATATATTTTAAGGCCAAACATAACGATAAGTCGCTATTCCCAGTTCACCTTCCTCAAAACTGTTTCCGTGTGACGTGTCAGAAAACGTTCATAAGTAATTTCAGTCATAACAAAATCGTCACGTAAATGAAAGACACGTTTTCGTTGGGTTATTCTTGTACGGCGGGGGACACCGGGGTGCGATCGGATACGTTGGTTTTTTGTAACCAGCGGTAACCTTATAATTCGAGGTGTAAAAAACGGGGGCGGAGGATACACTTATCTTTCGCGCGAACGATATGTTATCGCTTACGGAAGTGTGCTTCTCAAAGCTCTCGTTTCGCTAGTCTTTACGGTACCAGCATGTTACATATAAAAGTCTATAGTTTCACAGAAATTTACTTAATTTATGGTATTATGTATAATTTGTAAATCGGCTAATATAATAAAGTCAATTTAATAAAGATAATATCATAGACAAATCCAAAGTTACATTGAAAAAAATGATAATCTGCTAATCATATCTTTAAGTATTTTATGACTTTTTTTCGGATTCAATATAACATTCAACTACGCAAATTTAATTTAATCATAATATTATCGGTAATTAAAGTCAATGACACAAAAGCGAGATCAAAGAAATGCGAACTTTGAGAAACGTGTGAAAACATAAGCTCTACTGACAACAGCGCTCGCTTGTAAAGACATCCGTCATTCCTCACCCTGCGATTTACGCGCCCTTGTGTTTTTACCGCGCTACTCATAACCCCCATCTGACACAGGTCTGTGAAACGGAACTGTTTAAAGTTTTTTCAAAGAAAACACGATAGCTCGGGTGTCTGTCGAGTTGTTCGCTAAAATCAGGGGCGTAATATGTTATTTCCGATAAAGTTTTTAGTTATTTTGAGATTTTTAGTGAAATTGTTATTCTTGTACGTTGTTTCGGAACTGTCTGTAATAATTATTACTGTTATATGGTGACGAAGTCATTGAATAAATTAAAAGTAAACGACGGGGCCAGATTGGATTAAAATTTCCACGATTAGTTACTGATAATAATCGATCAAGATTACTAAGTATTTTGAGATTTTTAAGTCCATAGTGCATTAACGGGTAGACGGGCCACTACATAGTAAGTTGTCATTGCGACCATGAACATCATGTAACACCAAAGTCATCTCTGACACATTGCTGGCTGACGAACATTTTTTTTATGTAAATAGCCAACAAACGAGCGAAAGAGCCGCCTGATGTTAAGTTGTCACCGTCTCAAATGGACTTCGCAAGACCAAAGGTATCACTGATGCGTTGTCAGCCAGGAAATGAGATGAAGGTATGAAAGAAAGTACTGAAAGTACTTTACAGAATATATAAAAATACTTCAAAGTAGATTCTAAAAGGAGGGTGGAAGCTAGGCAGGCAGGTCAAAATATCACTGCACTAACACTGTTGCGATTAAGGTGGACCTACAGTCTTCTTCGAGGCGTAGAAGTGTTGACATGGACTTATAATGAAATATGGACTGAGATCTGCATACCCCAAAAATATTGCTGCGTATGAATCTTTCAGTGATAATCACTAAGAATATCACATTGACATTTGGTTTCTTGAATGTATATTAAAAACTAGGGGGTGACTGGGAGTTCTAAGCACACCTTCCGGAAACACATCATTTATATTATACACATTACCAGTAGTCATCAACATTTAACACATTCCTTCACATTCTATATTTAAATAGTAATCACCTAATTATCTGGTAACATAAAGGAAGAATGCGCTCAAAAACGCCAATCCTACAAATCGCAACCTACAGATTGATGAACCGAGGCGTGTCAGGGGCGGAGTGATGATATATGGGCACAAAAACAACCGTTTGCATCTGTCATCGAGTGATGGATGCTTTAAGCTGTAGAGGTGGAAAATTGTATCGTTTAATTTATTTTAACTACTGTAGGTACTTCTGCTATTTATAAATACTAGAGATAGGAATATTATAGTATTTAATCATACAATTCGACAACATGATATTTGAAACGCAAAAATATTGAATTTTAATTTGATTAATAATAAAATGAATTCATAATTATATACCATACCTACTACGCATACACAAGCATAACAAACCAAAGATTAAAATTTTTATACAGGTTGAGAAAATGTTCCTTGATCACGCAACTAAGATACAAATATATTTTGATTTAATAATCAGTGTAAACTCTAAAGCCCCGTATTCATTGTAAACATTTGTTTATTAACATGGTAGCATAAACATGTTGCCGAGATGCTCTCAACATGTTGTGGGCAACACTTGCGTTGCGGAGTTGATCACGCCATATTGCAGAGTTGCCGCCCGGCGAGCGGAAACATCAGTTTATAAAGAAATGTTGACGTGTGTGGACGTGTTTATAAACAGTGTCAAACATGTAGTGTGGACCAATGATACAATAATGAAGTTGATAGAATTACTTCAATCTAAAAACATATTGTGGGATTCTTCGAATAAAGCATATAAAGATAAAAATAAGAAAAACAATGCATGGGACAAAATTTCTGATACTGTAATGTCACAGTCTTGTTTGAGATAAAATTGGCTGTCGAAAATTTGTCGCTCTTTTAGCTATTGACGTACGAATTAACTCTAGAAGATGATCGAAATCACTTTTTGCCATCCTCATAAAGTTAATGATGATGTTGATGTCGTCCTTTGCCGTATCCGACAATAGCAACTCCTACTGTCAGTTTCCTCTGCCTTTTCTCTGGTGGCAGCGGATATGACTGGCGAGACCGGACTGTGATTTAAATACTTGATCACATGGTGCGCAGTATAGCTGACCAGCAGAATTGTACATGTACGTATAGGAGGATTTGGGTAGAGTTTTTGCTTTGCGTCAAGATATTCATGCCGCTGTTCTTCCAATTTGTGGACACTTTCATGTACGATGGAGCGCCAATCCAATCTCCGAGAAGCAAATCCGTCCCAGACAACAGGTGATATGCTACATTGCCTGAGGTGACGTTTTAGCACATTGCGAACTATATAAAGTGAATAAACGAGCCACCTGCCATCCTAAGATCACTCATTAATTTTTTTCTTTGCATAAGATACTTTCGCACCCACCACTTCTTCTTTTTTTAGAAAGATGCATTATTAGATACGCAGAACACAACAACACTACTTGCTTGGCAACATTTTGTCGCAGACTGACTCTGGACGGGAAGTGTGGCTGCAAACATTGTTGCCGGTAACTTTGATGTAGAGAAACAATGATGTTAAGTAACAGTTGTGCAACAAATGTTTACAATGAATACGGAGCTTAAACGAACGATCTGTAGAGGTTATATTATATTGTACATTGCAATGTCAAGGTAATCAAGATCAAGGATTTTAAATGTCAAACGTTAAATATATAATAATTGCACACTGAAGCTACGATATTGATGTCGTAATCGGGCGTCAATATACATATAATGAGCGTAGTAAATAACAATTTTATAATGACCTTTGAACTAATCATTATGATCAAATAAACTTGCTTTTTATAACAAAATTTAGCAATTATTCAAAGCAATTTATTTGGTTTAAGTGAAAACTTTACCTCTACTTTATACCATTTAGTGCAAAGAGTAAACAGTGATGTTTTAGTGCTTAGTGCTTCTGTATAGGAAACCTGGGTTTTAATCTTAAAGCTCTAGTGATTAAAGCGTAATTCCAATTCGCATATTCCTATCTGTTACCGTGAAGGCATGTTTATCACCTATTACAATACTCATTACTTGAACACTAATAACCTCCTTGGAACCTTGAACTTCCTGTGCGAAGTGTTGCCAATGCAACGAACGACGAGTTAACATTCGAAGAAATGATCAGAGACGATTAATGTCCGTGATTTGTATGTCGTCAGCGTCGCAGCTGTTAATGACCGCTGTCTGTTCGCGACGTGACGGATTTGTGATTGTGAGGATAGTGTGGAGAGAAGTATTGTAAAATAGAAGCATCTATTGCATCTGAAAGTATTATCCGTCTAAAATGATCACCAATTACAGCTTGCTGACTATAAACGCGTTGTTACTCCATGTGGGCTAAAACCAGAGCCATTTATGTTCGTTTAGCAATGATTAAAAACTAAATGTGGTATTTTTACAAGATGTCTTCTTACATAATATATCAATTACATCACTATTCAGCAGTATCTTAATAATCTATTAGTCAACAAATATTATAAATTGTTTTATGACCTAGACGTCCCCCACTTCCTCTTAAAACAAAGTAATTTATACAGTCAGCTTGAGTGCTAAAAAGCACTAAATCACCTTATTTGATAACACTCATTAAATTGAATCTGATTCACGTTTGAGTACATTGGCGTGATATTTGTGGCGTGTGATCAATTTAGTCCTTGACTTTTGGTGTTGGGAATATTTAGTCGGTAAATTGAATAATAAATAAAATAAAGCTTCGATTGCGGTATCGCGATTGCGAGCGGTTAATATCGCAGAATCATTATAATTATAAAAATAAAGTCAATAATTGAGTGGAAAATTGTATTGGGATGGAAATTTTTAAATTGTTGTTCGCTTGTGTCAATTTCTTTATATATTTTCCTTGAATTTACTTGAAAAAATAACCTTAAATCTACTTTCCTTATTACGGTAAACGATAAATGAACAGTTGGCGACGTGTAGGTAAGTGTTCACCGCTCCCAGTGCGCATACATAGCACAAAGCGCGTCATCCAAGTGTTGCCAGCCAAAAGGAAAAGATTTCCAAGACTGACGTATAAGGGGTTCCATCTATGCCTTTAGTTCAAGTTAACAACTTCTGTTTACAGCGCAGCGAACGAACCGAATTTGGTACGGTGGTAGCTTCTATTACCTGCCTAGTTATTTAAGAAACCCTCATTGTAACATCATCAGTGAAATTGTATTCACTTATATTGTTTACAATATCGATTAGCTTCACGGCCAGCTCCGCGTTAGTATACCTTTGATGTTATAGCAGGCGAATGGCAGCCGCGACCTGTTTCCATCCCAAGGCAAGATTTTTTTAAAGCAACTAAAGTGTAATATGAACTATTAAAATTCAACTAATAAAACGCACGGACTAAGAAGAGTCATAGGAATGCGTCTGTAAATTATTTATAAATATAATTATTGGCGTTCTACCCTCGTTATCAAAAGTATTATACCTCATTATTAACTCTACAAGTATTAGATTAGATTATAAGTTTAGTTATAACGTATCTGGTATTTTTCCCCAAACATTTCTATAATACGTAGGTACATACAAAACAAAAATGCAGGTTGGCAGACTTCACTCCTTTAGTTATAGAAAATCTTCAGCTATATTAGGGCCGCCTAGAGTACTGACCCCAATCCCACGCTGGCAAAGGGTATCGTAAGAGGCAACAGAAGTCTACCTGCTTGGTGGTAGAGCTTCGCGTAAGGATTATCCTATCAATGTAATTATATTTCTTTGCCGACATCGCCTCAGTGATACCTATAATGTTACTAATGTTCATGGCCGACCATGACCACTTACCATCACTACCTTTTATTACATAAAAAAGGTGTCCTTGGATTGCTTTGCATTACCAAAGGAAAAGACAATTAATCCGTAATACGAAAAGAATTTGATGAATACGATGATGAATATAGAGGTGCGTACAACATTCGATCTCGAGTCTCCCGTGCGGGACTTCACGTCGTGGCCACCACTGCTTCTTGAACACGATAATATCAGACAGGACAATTTTTCTGAAACAAAGCAAGAGTGAGTTGCTAGTTAAGATATAATTGTAAAATAAAGCCGTATCCACAAGTAGGTGGCACGGTGAAAACGCCGTCGTAACGGGGTCATCTAAGCGCAGCTCATTCGTATGCGCACCCGCGCGCGCTTCACTGAAATATTCTAGGTTTAATGACATAATACAGCACAACCGAGGGCGGTCATTACAGCGGCCCATTGTACACGCGTTGATTATGGTCGCCGTTAATGATATTACGGCTAACCGATAACCTTTAAGAGATTCTCGTTTACATATATGTAACGGTCGCTTTTATGGGATTGGGAATGTCATAGATATGAAGTCGCTTGTTCAACAAATAGTATGAGAACTTGTGAAAATAGTATGAACCTTTGGTATTTAAGATGGCGTCACGTAAAGCTTATTAAACAGAACCCTCGATGAGTTTTTATATAGGCATTATGCTTTACCGTCACGAGTTTACACTGGCGAGGTATGAGTTAACCTGCAGTTGAGCGTGATAAGTTGGTGTCTGGCACTGACACAGTCAAATTAAAAGTGATGCTGGGACTGTGTTTGCTTCCATAATGCTTTGACGGCATTTTTAAAAAGGTTGTTCAGCTTCTGTTGTTAGTGGTGACGAGCCTTTCTTTTTGGTGTTGTGTAGATATTTATTGAGTTCATATTGATTTGCAGCTTGTTATGGTGGACAATCGCGTTAGAAATATATCAACCCGCAGAATCTTCATAGGTCTTGAACAGTATCTGGTTTTGGATAGTTGCCTATTGCTTTTAAGTTTGTCAGTAGGTTTTACTATGATAAAAGTAGATACAATTAGGTAGGTACTGTAATTGTATTTTTTGTTTTTATAATGTGAATGTTTTTGCCTTCAAAGTCACCTGCAACCGAAAGCATACGAGTACTAATCTTGACAAGACTTTTTTAAATCCTCAGTAATTTTCTCACAACATTATTTTAACATAACCTTTATATCCTTTATTCGATTTCAGGAAACATTGCGCCATGTTTCCTAAATCGGAAATAGCCCTACAAGTTACATGGTGGATAATTGTCTTATACTCTATCTGTATGCACTAATAACTAAATCTTTCTCCATGTGTAAAAATAGCATTAGTACCAGTTTTAAGAAGTTGAAACTCCAGTGAGGAGTGGGGGGGGGGGGTTTGCACACTAACATACTTCGTATCGAAAAGTTACTTTAAAATAATAGTTATTCAAAACTCATGGTGTAGAGGTAGTCTAAACACAAGCCCTTTAATATGGTTCGTTTGAAGTCCATTTACATGGAAGTCCACCACAGATGTCGCTACACGTAAGGTCAGCTGGTCGAGATGCCGATTACGTTTTCGAATTCTGCGATACTCTGTTTGATTCAATTATGTTTTTCTAGATCAACCTATGATACCGTAGAGATATATATATATATCTTAATATATTCAGTTCTTTCTGAACCTTTTCTGGATATAGACAAAGAATATGTTTATATGTTATATGCCAGGCAGGATTTCAACTACACAACCCTGCACAGATATATAAGTCTGATGTTACGCGATATAAATGCTCGTAAATCAATTCAAAATCTATTAAACATGTCCTTCGGTCGCATCGCCTGCCGATCGTAAACCCTGCCAATTCCCAGACTGCGTTACGTCATCCATCAATTCCATTCAATAGATTACAGATCAGCGTTTACATCAAACTCATGAGTAATGTATGAAACCACTAGTTAAATTACAACAGTTAGCGCTCACACGGAAATGATGGTCGGAGAACGGCGCCGACCACACGTTGCACGAATAGCAACATGGATACTTCGCGGGAACATCGCGCAGTACGTTTACCTTATGTATAAGCTATATATTGTACAATAACGACAGTTTATAATCTCTTATAATGCAATCTGGTACTTTAACGTCTCGGTATGATATGAATGGTCTGCAATGGTGAGGAGATTCCGTTTTGATGGTTTAATCATAACCCTTAAGAGACTTGTTTGAATTTTCAGGAGTAACAATTGTTCACCGACTCCAACTACGACAGAAATTTAATTACTTATTGCAACATAATTTTCTTTAAAATTTTTATTTTATTGTCTTACTTTCATAACAGAATCACTTGTACAATACTACTATGCAAGTAACAATAGGTCACAAACTGCAGGCGGGTAATTTAAAGGTGAATGGGTGGAAGCAATACACCCGCTTGTTATATTTTTCATCACATTTCCGTGTATATTTTTAGGAATATAATTATATTTTCTTTTTCGTCTTTCAAGCGTTTACATATGTAGATTACGAGTTTGGAATCGTTTCCCGAAAGGAGTCCATATTTTCTAACTGTAAGAAGCTAATAATTTACTCAGGTTCCACTATTTTTTGTACCGAACATCATAAGATTATAACTCGATATTTATAACAACAGGTTACAATAATGGAAACCACTAGACCAAATCAAATACCGTACGACTACAATACTACCCTCCCGTGTGCGTGTTATTACGAGTACATTTCCTATATGTACCATCAGTTACACTTACATAAGCCAAAATTTGCAGACTTGTTCAAACGTCGTCTGAATACTAAAGTCAGTCGTATGGAATAAAAAAAAAACAAAATAATCGAATACCGAACTCTCCCGTCTTTGGCCGAGCGTACCTACGCCAACGCCATAATAAGAGAAAAAAAACGCTCCCTCCACGTCCATTCCCGGGTTAAAAGTAAAGTCGAGACTCGTCTAGATTCAGGAATCCAATGCAAATATTACAAAATTCACCTAAAACCTTTTCAACTTTTCAAGCTTAAATTTTACGGCAACGCTCCTAATTATCCAACTAATATTAATCCTTAAATTGCAAATAACAATTTTATAATCACACCTTAAACAAACAGCTAAAAACGTACAGTAGATACTTTACTTTCGTATACATTATAATGTCTCACTTATCTGAATAGGAATATTTTTAGATTTTATACATCTTACAAGGGTTGCACTTGAATCAAGTAGAAAATATAGAAGTATAATCTATTTAATTCCATTGAAAAGTATCGGATATAAAATATCGGGCGCCACGCAATGTACTAATGTCGCTTCATTGGTATTCCCTGCAGGGGAATTAATTGACTGTGTCGTATTGTACCAGTGTACGTAACTTTAAACGTCACCTGGCGGATTGACGAATACGCGTTTACTCAGAAACATTTGAAGTTCGGTTGTAGTATCGTAATGATTAGTTTATTACTTTGTAGTTTATTTAGTATAAACAGTTTTCGGATTATATATAATATCATCATATCTTCACTCCAATAGCAGTCTACTACATTGGAACTATTCCCGTAATAAGGCAGCCTAGACGTCTAGCAAGGCCTGACACGGTCGGCTACTGAGGTTGCCCACTGTTAAATTTACGTTACGTTAGAAAAATAAATAATAGTTTTAAAAAAACTAAAAAAACACGCTTTTAGAGCTAACCGAACTAAAAAATTGAACATAAATTTTAATTACAAAGAGTTTATATTACAGTAATAGGTCGAACAATCTATTATAATTAATCAGATCAAAACAAAACAATAATAAAATTCGGGTTATTAACAGAATATTTTTTTTTAACTATTATTTACTTTTCAATTTTTAGTACGATTTATTTGCTGTGATGAGTGAGAGTTAAGTCCGAAACTGCAGGCATGCGCAGATCGCGCGCTAGCTCCGTCTCTCTTACTCCATTACAGAGGATCTATAAAAGAGTTTATTAATCCTGGCGATCCTAATAAACATAATCGGAAACTGTTATCAAATAATTGCATCGTCATCGGTCTTTGATACGTATGCAAAGTTTCAAATTAATCAGACTTCTGGAAATTGGTGAAAAATATGCTCAAAGATTCCGTTATATACATACAGGGCAAGCTAATAAAAGCGTGTTAAAAACTCGTTAATTCATGCAGTGAGATGTTGAGAATACACTGATCCGCCAAAAATTTCTTGCCATATTAAAATTAAAAGAGGAACTAATCCATTCATATATTTAAGGGAGAGTTAAAATAAAACTCGACACCTAAATGTATAAGAGGGTTCAATGTATTTTACCAATGAAGTAAGCGAAAGTGTTCAATCGGTTCATCAGAACTACTTTATAGTTTTAATTAGGTAACATAAAACTACATACCTCAATAATTAAAAGTTTTATTCAATATATTCTATTTTAATCTAATAATTTTGTCAGACGTGAAACCTATCTCTTCAATAGTTATGTGCAGTGCGCATAACATACTTTATAACATAAATTATATTTTGTCACAAAACACATAATAGCATACGAGGCAGTTGAAGTGTACGCCGGGTTCGAACTGGGGTCCCCCGAACGCAAAACCGATCTGAACCACGGCATTTGAGGGCATAGTTAATGACATCAAAATATTAATAAAAAAAACTCATTTTCAATTCATTTAAATGTTCATTATATACAATATCTGATTTTTACATAACATAAATGGTCAAAGTAAATAATAACTTAGTTTAAATAAACAACCTATTCCACTTAATACTTTAATGTAAATAAAAGCATATTTGTACATCGCCCCGACATCCAGTGTAATATGCACACGTTCCGATGCACTGGATACACACAGAATATTTGGAAACTACAATAATTGCACTAGAGGTGGGTTCTATAGTTGACAGCGATTTTACTGAGGCTCTGTCATTACCTGTAATACAAAAAAAAAACCCTGTATATAAGAATAATGTAAAAACATTAACAGTTAATTGTAATCCTGTATATAAGAATAATGTAAAAACATTAACAGTTAATTGAAATCCTTTATATAAGAATAATGTAAAAACATTAACAGTTAATTGAAATCCTACTAGAGGTCGCTGGTCTATTGGCCACATCCACAACATAGACACACAGTGTGAACGTTAATTTTTTTCAAAATTCGTACAGGCAAGGCTCCCTCTCCCACTGAATTCTGACTCAGATTTAACAAGAAAATCTATAGGAAAATATCTTTAAGTGTTTGGTTCAAACAGAAAATATTTCTGGAACTATTTATCTACAATCCGCGAGTTAGATTTGAATTGACCGTTTTTTTATAATACCTACACATGTGTAGCAAGTCTCGCCGCTAGGGCGGCGGCGCGAGCGGCACGGCGAGCGGCTCGCGCGCGCGTCTCGGCCGACGGACGGGCGTTCGCGGCGCGGTCCTCAGCCGCGGCCGGCCGGGGCCACGCCGCACGCCGCGCTCCGACGCCACCGGGGCAGTTTCTAGCGGCGCGTCCGACTCTAGCAGCGCTGCGCCTGCGACAATAACGACATATGCCTCGTTGTGGTCTGTGGGTGATGAATAACCGTTCTATGAATTGACACAGTACATTTGTACCTGACTTCACATAAAAGTATATACATAAATAAAACTATTATCACATCATATTATAAAATTATCAATATCATAAATTAATTAAACAATTTGAGCTTATTTAATAATAAAGTTCATGGACTCAGTATTTGTCAAATATATTTTTACTAAGTATGAGCTTGTTACATGCGTCTCAACGATTACCTACTGCTTATTGCTGACGATGCATGAAAATAAAACCATTTTTCTTAAAATTTTATTTACATGAATAATTCCACTAATCCGCTAGTTTCAATACGCACCGGCGGCGCGTGCGCTCGCAGCCTGCGCGGCGCTAAGCGGCGGCGGCGGCTCGCCACGATGCCGAGAACCCCGCGGCCGGCCGCGCCTCGCGCCCCGTACGCCGCGCACCCCCCGCGACACTCCGGCCCCGCCCCACGATGTACGCATCGGAGGAGAATACGCTGATACGAAAAAAATTTTTTTTTCATTCGATATTTGTAAGATTGACATGCAGAGTAACAATTTAATTAAATAACAATTACACAATCTTAACGTTGAACAACAAAATATGTCCAACTTCAACAAATTTCAACACATCGTTCAATAAATTCAAACGTATAATGGTGCGTGTACTAACGAAGCGGCGCGGCGTCGCCGGCGAGGCCGTCGCTCTCGTCGTCCACCTGCAGCGGGCTGCCCGGCTCCGACGCGCTGTCGCGGCCGCGCTTCGGCTCCACTGCCGCCGGTTGCTGAACACAACAGTAATACGTCTAGTGAATAAAACTATTGTACGATCTATACGGTAAGTTGTAATAAAGTATTTATGGTCATCTACATCTCGCGAGTGACCCTCTTGGGTCGGTGACGGTTCGTTGGCCTCGACGGAAGCACCTTACTCGCTGTTGCTTGTCTATCTGCTAGCGTTATTTTAATATTAAACATATCTATACAGCAATCGTAAAAACCGTACAAGGACAGACAAGATACATAACATAGATTATAAAACAATAAAAGAGAACCAATAGAACATAACCAACTTTGTTCTACTATTCAACATGGACTGGATTGAATTTGAAAGTCGAGATTATTAAGTATTTTTGTGACATATTAATTTGATTATTTCAAACAATATTTCCTAAAATCGTATGAAGGATATAAATGAGGGTCTCGTTTGACGAGACAATCGTAATCACTACATTTATATCACAGTACCAACAAGACCTCATTACACTTCAATCATGTTTCTAATGTTAATTGAATACATATTATAAAATCACAAATGTATATATCAAGTATTTAGACGACATGATGACGTGTAGGTGTTCGTTCTGCTTGCTTCTTTCATATTATTTTCTTGATACAAATAGATAAAAAATTAAAATCCTCACTGACGTCAGTTCTCATAAAGACAATCATTAAAGAACAATTGTAGAATCATACCGGTGGCAGTATTCCCATTTTTCTTTTGCGTTCTCTTTCTTCCATAATCTTCTTCTCTTCAGATTTTTGTCGATCTACAAACAGCAATAGAAAGTACATTTAAACTTCTGCTATATTATTTTCGTCCACTGTTAAAGTAGTTGGTACCATCCCCACCACAGAGCGGTCAAATTGATATAAAATTAAAAGTGTATGTACATTACCCGTAGTCGAAGTACCACTACTTAGACATGACAGATATTTATGATCATAATAAAATAAAAATATTGCTTGGTACTTATTAGTGGCTATTTTATATATTTTTTATTACTTATATAGTTATGTAATTTTTTTATCTTGTTAATTATTCTTAATAATAGAGAGTATCATACATATTTATGTATTTACTTCGCTTAAATAATAAATATTATTATGCGTTACAAAACTCACACTTCAATTCAATCTCCTCATCATCCAGCAGCAGGGACACGACCTCCTTGGGCTTCAACGTGTCGGGCTTAAAGTTTCCACCGCTTATGACCATCCTTTGTATCTGCAGATGTAAAACCAATTCCATTATACACAACGCATCTTATGCAACTTATATTCTTACAACATAAAATAACATTAATGAACGAACAAAACAAAAATAAAATAGTAGACAGTCTCGTCGACCGCGTGTCTTAGCGAGGGAAATCTTGCGTTTGCCTAGCCTATTTTTTATGTTCGGAGCTTATTTTTACGCACAAAATGAGAAAACCTCGATGGCGTGATTCAGGACTTCATTGTACTTGTGGCGCCATCTCTTATCGTATGCGGAAAGTTTTCTACTATACTGTATAACTTGACGCTAACCCTCATGACGTGTCATCTAGCTGATCAAGTAATTATAATCTAGATCCTTTAAAAAAGTACACAGTAATAAGCAACACTTATTATTCTGTGTATTTATTACTTTTTGGACAGAGTCCACTTCCACTATCACAGAAGATATTCTTACAATTTATATCACATTTATAATAATATTAAAAACAGAGAGTGCTAATTTTGTGAGTTTGTGTGTTTGGTAATCTCCAAAACTACGGCGAAACATTTAAAAATCTTTACCATTTGAAAAGTACATTCCAGATGGACGTAGACTATGTATCATGTATATACTGTAAGTATACATAATGTAATCTAAATGAAGTATTATTATTAACTGGCGACCCAGTCAATAATAATAATTACAAGTGTGTCGTCAAACTAAAACTAAAATTAAAATAACACCTAATATTAATAAAATAAATGTGTAATGAAAAAAAAATACAAAAGTCGAGAACTTTTTTCAACATATGGTACTGTAGCGTTAGGTGTCACCTCACTCTTCTCCCGCGCGCGTTGCATGATCCTCTCCTCGATGGTGCCCTTGCATATCAGCCGGTAGACGGTCACCTGCTTGGTCTGCCCCAGCCGGTGCGCGCGGTCCATGGCCTGCTGGTCCACCGTCGGGTTCCAATCCGAATCGTAGAATATCACCTAGAGACGGCGAAATATAACTTTGTTTTGAGACTGACATCCATAATATAAATACACTGAGGCTATTATTTTCTAGCTCTCAATAAGTTCCGTGTTTTGATTGTGGTCATGTTGGTCTGTTGGGAGATGCAAGATACATTCACAAAATAATATAAAAATAAGATAAGATGCGCGATCAGTACCGAATGCACGATGGAAGATGTATTAAAATATTGTCTACTTATATGTAGAGTGAATATATTATATGCGTCTGTCTAGTTGATATGCCCAAACATAAGATAAAAAATACATATTTTATTAAGTAGACTATTATTTTGTCGCGTGTGTTCATTTTTTAACTATACATGATATCGTAAATAATCACTCATCACGTCTCACAAACTGATTTATAATTATATGAAATCGTGTATAAATTAAACAATCAAACATTCACACACTCACCCCCCAAACTATAAACACAAATAACACATAACAAACTCGCATAAACCGAAAATAAACATTATACACCGACCGGAATCGAGCCAAGGTCACTAATAACCGGACTACGAGGTCGTGAATGTTGTTCACTAAACTCTGTTCGTCCATAGTTGTGTCTATGGTATTCAACACCACTCACAGTGTCGGCGGCCGTCAGATTGATGCCCAGCCCGCCGGCGCGCGTCGACAGCAGAAACACGAAGATGTCGGTGCGAGCCTGGGGACAGGTGAGAACCGTCAATGCCGGTACGGTACCGGACCGAGCACGGCCGGATGGTTGTCAGTGAAGGGGATGCAGTTGACGTCATCTCGCAGGTGCCGTGCGTCGTCACACGCGACGTAAACAGAATCTCGCTTGGTCATTTTTGAAAAGGGCAACTCAAAATTATTGGAACCAACTGACGGATGTATGACAACAAGTATTATTTGAATCACAAGGAACGGTCGCTATCAGCAAGATTTACCTGAAAATCAGCAACCATGTCCCGCCGCGCCGATATCTTGCTGGAGCCGTCCAACCGCATGTACTTGTGCTTGCGGTGCCACATGTACTCCTGGCAGGACACGTATACATTACAGTTATCATATTATAAAGTATATACACATTTATAATATACATTTAAAGTATACATGATTATTACAAATTTAATATTTTTTGCCATCATTAGGTTAACTGAAATTTTATATAGTCGATCATCTATCTGCAAGATCACGTGTTTTCACTACATACCAATTTTCACTAATATCTTCCAATCCGTTCTTGAGTTAAAACAGACATATAGACAGACTGACAAAAAATTTCAAAATTGTCGAATTGATGTCGGTGTGTCAATTAGCGAATATTCATCATGAAATGTGACAAAAAATTTCATGTGCAGATATAGAGACGTTACAGATTTATATAGATAGATTTTATATATCCGATCATCTGCGCAACCACGTGTTGTAACTACATACCAGTTTTCACCAAGATCGGTCAAGTCGTTTTGGAATTATACACCAAAATAACAACAGATATATAAAGTAGTATAGATGATATAATATAATGAATGAATGTAAGAAACCTGCCCTACGAGCGACCTCACTCTCGTGGACAATTGATCACTTACAGTGCAGTTATTTACTTCATACACATTGATGTATGACCTGCAAAATTTACTTCACTCTAGTCGATCTATAAAGCAAGGTATTACGTTCGTCTCGGAGTGAAGATATGTTCATTACTGCATTGTTCAACTTATACTTTTCATGAAAAAAATAATAAAAACAAATAACGACAACGCGATTATACAAATACCAATGTTTTCAATTTTCATTAAGCTGAACGAGTTTTCAGGCAAGTTAAAGCTATTGCTTGGTATCCATATCTGTTGCCTAGCAACAAGCATTTGTTGTCAATCAACACTTGTCCTTTGCCTAGTAACACCTATCACCGTTAGTTTTCCTTACATTCCTAGGATATAAAAACAGAATTGATATGCCACATCTAAATTTTTGGGGCATCAATTGAGTGACAGTGAGAAAATCATAATAACCAATCATCATAACATAGTATCGACATACCTCGAGCAGGTCAATCATTTTTGTCATCTGGCTGTATATGAGCACCCTGTGGCCGCGCTCCTTCAGTCTCTTCAGCAGCGAGTCTAGCACGGTCAGCTTACCGGCGTCGCTCACTAGCTGGTTCTTATCTGTAATAACAACAACCACATAAAGATGGTTACGTATCGAACGGTGGACTACTTTGGTTATTGCTTTTATTTAATAAACGTTCACACACTCACACTCCCGCACTAGGATACCCTGTGTTGCGGGTGGCGTGGACATACACAAAT
>DWPT01002001.1:0-17127 GCA_018251895.1 Agathymus mariae mariae | reverse complement strand
AATGACGCTGATTCAGCTGTTGCACGCATTTGACCTTGAATGCATAGTAAGTGCCCAGTCCCACAGCTGGCTACTTGGTGCTAGTAAACTACAAGGTAGTGGGCAACAGACACGACATTGATGTTCTAAACCGATCATCGATTGCTGCTTTCGTTATTAAAGGTCATCCAATTACTTTCACTGACATTTTAAAACTTTGTTATCACATCCATTATGTTAGAAGGAATGGCCGAGGATGATGAGATGAACTTTCCTCCTCACTTGTCGCAATGCCTCTAAAATGTCCTCCTTTATCTATACCCGTCTTTCATACTAATTTGCGTGTAATAAAAAGTGTATATAAATTAGAATGGGGCGCTCAAACATCTTGTAAACGATCACGATATGTTCACAGTCGATATCTAAGGCGCACGACGGAGAGAATCCCTTATGTAAATTGGCAATCAGTAAATAATTCTATTGCCAATAATTTTCTTGAACATTTATCAAATGTAAAAGTGAATTTGTTACTACTGAAACTCAAGTGGATGTGAAGTAAACAAGGACCGTGTCAAAATCTTTATCATGAATAAATGAATGAACTGAAATTAAATTCCATTCATCACGTCGGCACCGTACCCAAATTTTCAAATTAAGGCAACCTGATAAATGTATCTTATATTTTCGATTACATAAATTTGAATACAAAATTCTCACTGAAAATTCAGTCGTATTTCGAATAGGAATGAATAGATAAGTTAACTCAAGTACGTCATGTTCTCTAAGGTACATGATGATATAAACGTATTCAACGTTATATACATAAGCGGTTTAATTCCGAAGGGCAAGGTTCTGCTCATGAAAGAACATTAGTAACATTTCTCGGGCAGACCTGTAAATAGTGTAGTCTGCATACTCATATCAATACCGAATATTTTATTTAGATAGTTTGAATGCCACTAGGCATAAAGTCCGCCCATTGTAATTTAATTTTAAGTTTTATAATGAAGAGTAAATAAATAAATTGTTGGAGGGAAACACCTTAGAAAATTTCTTATAAAAATGTTGAGGTCATTAACCAAGATAAAAATTATCTTATCTCTCAAGTTGAACCAAGTTACATGTACTGATATGGGAAAATTTCATTGTTTCGGATATAAGCGTGAAGGAGCGTAGAGACCTGGGATTTTTATATACCTATATAAGACAAAGGTATATATTTCAGCATCTCTAAAAACATATAATTTACCGATATGGGTTATTTTCTAAATTTATATATAAAGACTTCATGGTAGGTGAGTTAAGTGATAAGATCGACTTTATTTATTTATCTTAAACATACTTTCAACTTTCACATACTAAAGAAATATACAGTTTCTAACTAGACCTAGAATTCCAATATGGACGAAATCAATGATCAAATACAAAAGACACGTCGTATAATTCTTATCTAGTAACTGTTTTAACAATAATACTTTCTCCCATCTGAAATATATTAAGAATATGCATAAGAAATGAAGAATACCCATGGATGAATATTTTACATGCGATATTTATATGTGTGCTCAAAAATATATACAAAGTGATGAAAAGCAAACGTTTTGACGGAAAGGCATGTGAAACACAAAATAAAAGTTCATACCTAAATTGCCTGTTGCTTCATTCTTAAATAGAATTAATTTCCCTTTTATTTTCTATTCCTAAATTCCAAAGGGCACTGTATCGGCCACGTACATAATGTACATATGTGTATCCAACATGAGATGAAGATATATATATAGAAGAACTATAGTTCTATTTAATAATTAACACCTGAGGTCTGAGATGGAAAAGCGACTTTGTAAATGTCATCAACTCCGGTACAAAAAAACTAACTAACAACTCGGCAACAACTCACCTAACAGCAAAATTAGCAGGTCATGAAATGATCTCACCGCAGCCGAAACGATAAAAGGTTAAATCAGTTCAATAGGTGGCTATTCAGTTTTATAGGGGGATTCATGTTTCTTCTTTTGTTATATATATATTTTCTACCACCTATGAATAACTGAACTAAAATATTGTTCACAATAATTCGTTAACGTAAACAAATGTCTATATTTAATAACAATAAATTATACGATATATTCTACAGACAAAACAAACATCATTTTAATTGAATCCGAGACAGCGTAGGTTGGAGTGAGAAGATGACGTGTATATCCAGTTGCGTACTAATTCAATCGAGCTTGATATTGCACGCCCATGTTGTCTCACTGGTAAAACTAACTACCTGTATGAACCTTACTTTAACTTGAGCACGTTTTGAATGATGAATCGCTTTCTATTATTAAGTAAGCTAGTAAGCGTAAACAAGTACAAATTTAAAAACTTATGTAGTTTAATGTTTGGAACAGATGCTCTTAAATACTAATGAGACCTTGAGAAAAAACCTTGTATTCACAAAGTCCACAACCAAAGCACCTGGCTATTTATAATCGTATTTCTAAAAGTCAAGAAACAGTATTTAAATATGGCCAGAAGCAATCATGCCATGCGATAAAAAAAAAATTGGCAAATTAGGAAGGCGCTTCTGGGGACACTACGGGACATACTCATTACTTCCAATGACACAATTAACTTCGCATGTTTTCTATAACAGATGAGGGGCTACCCAGGGTCTTAAAGAATAAAAATTCTGCATAGTAAGTCTAATGAAAAATATCATCATCATCATCATCACAGTCGGACAACGCCCACTGTTAGACACAGACCTCCCCGAAGGATCTCCACGTGGATCAGTCCTGCGCTGCCCTCAGCCAGCGGCAACAATTGCGCGTCCTTCACCAGATCATCCATCTCGTTGAGGGTCTACCCACTGAGCGTCGTCCGGTGCGTGGTCGCCATTCGAGAATCTTTCCGCCCCAACGGCTATCGGTTCTCTTAACTACGTGTCCCGCCCACTGACACTTCCGCTGGGCAATCCTTGGAGCAATGTAAGTAACTTTAGTTCCCCTATGGATCTCATCATACCGAGGATTGCTCTCTCCGTTGCCCGTTGCATGTTTCGCTTCCGTATGTCATCACTGACAATACACACTGATCAAGGATTTTCGTCTTGAGACACGGCGGAAGCTTGGACGCATAGATTTTCCGTGATTTTGATGTTGGACTTACCTAACTGGATTATCGGTCCTAGTTAAACTTAATGGTCAACAATTGCGAGTGTAATGTTCCCGACTTTAATAGGAGTGGACACAACCAGGGTTGGAGGAAAACTATTTTTTTTATTTTATTTTATAAAACAAACAGTTCAAATTGTTTTAAACAAGTGTTTATTTTTTTTAGTTTAGAGCATTATTTCAAATTAATTCGACCTATAATGTTACATTTATGGGTAGACCCTCAGCGACATGAACCGACGATCTGGTGAAGGTCGCGGGCAGCCACTGGCTGAGGGCAGCGCAGGACCGATCGTCGTGGAGATCTTTTAAAATTCGCTATAGTATATTATATATTTACAACAAACGATCGATGTATAAACATTTATTTTATTAAAAACAGCCTGTTATAATCATGCCCACACTGGGTACAACACGGCCATAAAAATATCTGTCTATCTTTTAAAATTACCCCCATGACATAAAAAGGTGCAAGTATACCAATATGACTTATATAAAAACAGCAAACTTACAACTTACTTCCAAGCCTTATTATATAATCAAAAACATAATAAAAGAATTCAATGCCGACGACATAAACAATTAATGTTTGCTATATGAAACAACAACAACATACATAAATAAAACGGATATCATGTTAGGATCGTGCCATAAAATGTGACAGCTGAAAATTCTCGAACTATTAATTACTAGTGTTACACACGTAACAATACGTAAAAATAGCGTGACCGCGAGCTCTGCGAGTTTTGATACTTGAATTTTAGGTACATCGCCATTTTGCACGTGGGCTCCCTAGTTGCGGATACACTCATGCCACGTATGATAATACAACACAAAATGGAAATTTGTTGTAAAATGTATTTATTGAATGATTCCCATAAATGTTTCTAATTTATCCAGGATGAATTTGTAAAATATTATAAAAAGTATTTTTATAAAACGTTGTATAAAACCAACGGGTTGTTTGCGGGTGCAGATAATATTTCTGAACGCAAAAATGATTAATGCCGAAACAAGAAAACATAATAAGAGTACGGCTCTCATCTGTATTAGCGACGCGATGAGGTTAATTTGTTGCTAATGTAACTTACAGTTGTCAATATATTGAGGTTGTGACAGATACGGTACACTTTCCACGTGTAACCCATATAATAGCTTTGGGTAGCCCGGCTATAAGGAAAATACGTGACACATATGTGTCGGTGTAGGTATATCGATCCTACATTTCTTTATCGCTAGTCAACAATTCATCTGTCCTTTAACATGAACACTATGGATGAAAGGAAGTAATTTATATATGACAATATAACATCGGATATTACTTATGTTTCGCACACACGTAAAATATTGAACGCGTCACTTACACGCAATCAACGTTTGATAAGAGTAACAACGCGTACGGTAGAACCACACCGGCGCTCTACAATATTATATAACTAAACCAAAACAATATTATATTACGAAAATATCTTCGTAACAAAAACTCATATTTAAACACACTAATAGATGTGGTGCAATAACCAAATTTGCATATTTATTATTTGTATTAATTTAAACTAATATTATTTTATGTTACCTCTGGTAACCTGTATAATTAATTTACGAACCTATGTCAATTCTAAAGAAACACTATAATAATTATTAACTGTCAATGTTACATACATGAGACGAAGCAACCGAATATGAATCAATATGACAACCGAGAATGCAGTAAACGGGGGCAATTGTTGGAAAACCTCAAATAAAAAATAAGTCCTATTCAAAGTAGGTCACTATTTTTTTGCTTGTACTATTGAATGCGATAGTAAGCATGGTTAAATTTGAGTCGTTTCAATAAATGAATGAAATCGAATGAATTTGAATATATGTAAAAAGAATTAAAACTGAAGGAATTTCCGCCGAAATTTCTAGTAATACAATAAAGAAAGGAGTATAGAACACGAGTAGTAGGCTGTATAAACTTACATATAGTATACATCGCAAGGCGAAAATGATTACACGCAATAACATTGTTTCAGTTTTAGTTCAAAACATTTGGGCATTCCAGACGAACTTTGTCAGCTCCACCTTTTGCTACGGCTGCTATGGTTGAGAAATAACATTACAACAATTTTCACATGAAAGTTCTCGGCCCGCTTCTCAATAAACCAAATAGAGTTATGTATAACGATAGAACTTGACATAAGGATGTACAAATACTCGATTATATAGCATACTTTATGATCAATATGTGTTGTATAGTATAGACATGTGACAGCCCTATAATTGGAAACAGGTTGGTCACGACGCGAGCTTGTACAATTAAGATAAGCGATATCAGCTAATTTACCCATACCATGACATGTCATGTACAACACAAATTCCTGTACAAGAGCATCTATACCGGACCATGTAGTGCTCTGTCGTCGTACCGGCCGTTATGATTAATGGAAATCCGATGACATCGGACGTTTGTCAAATTAGCCGTGAATAATGCGCTCATCCGCTCTCGAGTTTTACTGGCCTATCGTGTGAATAAAAAACGTTGCCATGAGATCTTGCTGTTCGACGATTCATTACAATTGAAAAGGTCGGGAATGTGCTCCACTATGCTGTGCCAACGCGGATTGTAAGAGGAATCATCGGTCAACACGAATGGCGACTGTACAAAAGGTCTGTTTAAGCTGAAGGTGTGCTTCAGATGTCTAAAGGTAGTGGAGGACTTGAGGCCAACGTCAGAATAAATAAATTGGAATAATTAAGAACAATAAATAGCAAAATCACACATAACATTGCCCATTAAATCCAACTGATTTGCACGCTCAAAACAACCATAGCTTTGCTTATAATTGGATTCTGCTCTATACCATCAAATCTTATTTCAGTTGGAAACAAATTACTTTAACAAAGGCGGTAAAACTAACATCATATATGAATTCCAGTTACTGTTATATTCTCGGGGTGATGTTTGTGATACGTGACGTGTGTTACTATCGGTACCTAACAACCCTTGAACACGGAACAGCTCGGGTCACCGGTCACGAAGCTCCCAGTTGGAGCTCTCCATCACGCCTGACAATTATGATAACCCAGATTAAACCCTGTTTGCCTCACAATAACATAAGTCCTTGTTACCCGACCATTTCACAGTCCCTTCTACATGTTTGTAATATGAAGTGACAAGTGAGCTCCTCTTGTTTCCGTACACGAGATTTAATTCAAACAATGAGATTATATAGATATTCTGGGCGGAAGGGCGGTGTAATTATAAACACTCACCTTTAATAAAATGAATGTAAAGGCCATAGGCTAACTTAAAACGACAAACAGTCTTCTTTCAAAACAACATTCTTTGAAAAGTGGCTTACAATGAATACTCGTTTGTTATTACAGAAACGAGGATCTCTTTCTAAAGCGCTTTATGATTTCTCGAACTGTTGTCGTCTATTTCATTGTCATCGTTGTAAATTAAAACGTGATGTCATGAATTTTGTATTAATTCGTTCTCACAGAGTTGGCAAATGAAGGCTATTAATTATGCAATAAATATGAGCGCTCGTGAATGTCTGACAAATGTGGGTAAGAGAGATTTAACATTAATAAATATGTAGTTCATAGTAATCTTTGAACGCTTTGCATTACGTTGCTTTAGTGTTGTTTTAAGACTTCACAACAGAGAATTACAATAAGCAGCTGAACAAACAGGCGTAGTATTTTAATAGGGGAGGTGAGGTTTATCAAACCCCACCTTGCCCTATTAAAGATTCATCCATTATACTAATTACTTAAATATAAATTTGCTGGAAACGAGACTCGGTACGAGGCAATATGTGTCCCCCATCCTACCCTGTTAAACCCCTCCTTTCATCCTTCGTAGCTAAGCAAGCTTTCCCCACCCTTGGAATTTTATTCTTTAATTTCGCGGCAGTTTGATCGTCTATGTATGCAAAATATACTCTTTTGGCTTAAAAACATCTCTCATTACTTACGCTACTGCTATTACTACACAGTAATAATTATTTATTAATGATTATTACACACTTCAACTGAAACTATAACGTCAATACCAAACTTTATCCAAATTGCTTCCAACCACTCGAACGTAATTGATCAAACAGTGATAATAGATCGGTCTAACGTTGTATTCCGCGATAAGATTATGTCTACCATTGTGTAATCAATTAATTGATCAAAAAAGTTATTTTTTGTACCAAAACTAAATTTACGGGAATCGTTGAGCTGAATTTGGTAATGAAATCTATAAGGTATTTTGTGCGTTCCTACATAGACAAAATCCTGTAGTTATTTCCTAGAGGCTCGATTACTCGCCATTTCTTCAAGTGTAAGCCGATTTCGGTAGACGTATTTAATTTTTTCGTTTTTAAACATAATTCTTCATCCTAACCAATAGTTGTCTATCCTTTACATTTGTTTGCAGTTTATGGATTTGTGTATTAACTCATGCATTGTTTATTTTCCTCTATATTGCTATCTTAACATTGAACGGTCGCGCGGCCATCCGCTACACCATACGTGTCGAGAGCAGACTTTGTTTGTGTTTAACTAGTGTTTTTTATTAATTACAAATAATAATAATACAAATACAGTACCGATAAAAGCTATTTGATTGGTGAAATTTTAAGTGATTTGATTGATTTTAAGGTAATTAATATTATAAAATATATAATTATGAAATTTAAAATGTTTAAATATGGATGATATGTATGGACGATGAACTTTACATATTTAAATCGTTATTTTATTACTTTATATGTTATTTTATTATTGTAGATAAACTATGCAATACTACATATATTGATCATTAACGAATCGATAATAGGAACAAAACATCGCAAATCCCTTTACGATACGATTATATACATTTCATCCTTCGACAGGCACTTACTTGACCGGTTCTCATTGACTTGTTATTTTGCTAGTTTTTTTACCACGTTTTTGTAACCTAACCAAATTAAGGAGATGGCGACACCAGTAACTAGTAGCGTGCAGCTGTGCGATATACACGAACATTGTTTATTTTCCCGCACATTGGTCCCAACACGCCCGGCTTTCTGCATCACAATAGCCAACGCGGAGATGCGACGTCGACCGTCGATGCTATTTTAAAAACCACTTTTGTGAACTCACATGTCACGTATAGTTCGCTGGGGATCAATTGACGGTTATTCGCTTCATTAGACAACGATGTCATGTTTCTATTCTGATATTTTACGTAATTACTCTGGGGCTTTATGCAAAGTTGTGTAATTTACAAATTAATAGTGGATTTAATGGTTACATTTTATCACGAGAATATTGAATAAGATCGGGCAGAATGATTTATCAGGCAATAGTTAATTTAAAATACGTAGTACTTTGCAATATTGTCTAAAATTTGTCTATATCGGAGACAGACTAGTATATTACACTTAATCTATGTATATGATCCCCCTCAGATAGTATAGTACCGCATCTGGATTAAAATTCGATCCTTTTGTATTTAAGTGCTCTATGACGCTCAAATTTAATATTTTACAACATATTCCCCCAGATGTGAGGTTATTAATTTATCTTGATAAAATATTTTTTTAACGATGCGCAGAATTCCGCCTCGCTACAGAATTTCAAACGGAGATGACTAGCCATTATTTCAACAGTTCTTAAAAGCTGTAATGCCGTTCGTTATCAGACATCTGGTAATTTGTTTGTTTGATACCTACGAGGAGGTACTCATAAAATTTTCAAATTTTGAAATGCTGCACAGATTGATAATTAATTTAATACAAAAAAAAAAACACTATGTTCTCTTGGTAAAAAATAAAACTACGAATCGATAGATAATGACATTACAAATCGTTAAAGGATAACAGATATACATATTGAAATGTACTCGGTAAGCTTTAATTGAAATTTACAAGTCGAGTACGAAAGCTATCGGAATGTTGAACAAAACGAGAAACCCCACAACATGTATCTACTCATATACCACGAATATAGGTATTGCCCGGAGTCCTACTGCCATACTAGTCCTAAATCACCTATTCGAACGTTTTAATTTTAAATTTAGGTGACACTTCAATCGAGAATCCGCCATCTTGGTCATTTTAACACATTGGTCTGCCAGTTCATAGTTACATTTTAATTATGTTATGTTGGCCTACTCCTGCTTATTTTTCTAACACGAGAGCATCGTAATATCAAAGTGCCATTACATTGTGGTGCCGGGTATGTATCGAAGCCTATGTAAAGGAAAGGGTAACTTAAAAAATCGTAAATAAAGTATTAATACCTAATGGTAAATGTAACTTAATATATCTCGACCATGGTCTTCATGTTGATGTCTCGAACTAAAATTACATAAGCCATCCGGCTATAACTTTTAACTTGCGTTAAGGGCGTCTCAATCCTTCAATATTTGCTGGATATAAATTACGAATTCATTATTTTTTTATTTAAACAAACTATTATTACTTATAGTAAGTATTATCACTTGTGATAGGCGGCCACTAACTTGTCAACACTCGGCTAAAGTGGACGGGTGTGCTTAGGATCTCAAGAGACCCAAGCCTTATCCGGGGCCACTAATAAAGAAATGAAAGCTGACATACCTATTTGATTTGAATAAATTAGAATGTTTATCAACAAATGTGGGTGTTATATCTTTTTTTATTAACAATCTCCAATTCAAATGATATTACTGCGGTCAGGTTATGAAGATATTCTGGTCTTGAATCGTGCGATTGTGGTTTGTTTGTTTCCTCGAAGTGTTGATTGCAGGCCACAACACTCGCTCTTATGGCAGCATTCGATATATATAGCATAAATTACTTTTTATACCTTTAGAACGATGAAAATAAAAAATGTTTCCTCAAGTAAGTACATATTTTCTTCAGATACTTATGGACAAAAAACTTAAAATTTTAAGTATAGGATAAAACATCTTAAAGGCGGTAGAAGTGACAAACATGCACGTCTCTCTGGGGTGACAACCGCCGTCAATGGATATACATAACAACAAGGACATTAACAATGCCCCGCTTCTTGAAGGAACCCCTGTCGTAATACTGAGATTGACGACAATTCCAGAATATACAAGTACGTAGCAGAAAGTTTTATGTAAATTGTACTCGGCTCAGCTAAGCTTTGTAAGAATGTCTACATCAACTCTTCTACGTTTCCGAAACCCTTTCATACTGTATAACAATTAATATAAGATAAAATGGTCAGTAGTGCACTCATTGGATTAATGATAATTACTTTGATAAACAAGCAGTTAAAACTGTACTAGTTATTAATAAGTATTTTTTTATATATTTATAAATAAAGTAAATTCATAAAAGATTTATCGGGGACACGACAAAGAAATATCGGCTTCACTAATTGCAGTAGTTCTGCATTGTATGACGTAGCAAAACGGATAACGAGCTACCAGCGGCTTCGGTCGGGAGTGATGGGACGAGACAAAGCTCGTTCCCGGAATTTTATTGCTTTCTTTGAGCGGCCTTCGTTCCGCCTCGCTTTGGAACAGCCAACACTGTATTCGTAGTACAAAATACAAATACATTGCAGTGCTGTTGTCAGAGTCTCCTGCATGACGTGTTTATTGAAATATTGCATTTCCTTTTTGAACGATGTTTTCTCTTTCGCTTTGTTTTTTTTTTTTTTTTAACTTAGTGCATAGTTTTAACTAAGCTTGTTCTCACTAAACACCATCACCATATCTGCTTATTGGTTTGTACTTCTATAAACTTTGCTACCTATAGTTTCATTTGAATCAGAGATTGATTTGACATTTATTTATTATAACGGGGTATGCGTCAGACTAAATATTTTCAACATTATAGTTCCTTAGCGGGTAGTGAAGCTTTAATAATGGCCAGAACGTAAAAGAATGACAATCTATCAAAACTGAATGGAGACAAGTTTCGTATGGTAAGGTGGTAAGAAAATGTTGCAAAACCTTTTATAGTAGAACATAAAAATAAATACAAGATTCTGCGGTAAGTGTTTTACTGGATCTAATTAACGCACTCACTATAAAACCTTGTCGTTACTTCCAGCTCATTTCGCAACTGGGGCAAGTAAGTTTCATTAGACTGCTATTTTTCGTGTAGCTAGACCGGCGTCACTTTTGAGCAAAAAGTAAATAGAAAATAAAAAACCTAATGAGCACAGGTCTCAATTAGGGCCATCTTTATGTTTAGTAAGGGCACAAACTATTTCGTTTTTCTTTCTTCGATGTATAGTTAAGTTACTTTGTGGCATATGCCAAATTCCACTGTTGATTAACTACGTTAGGTGTTCAATTGTTATTGTCAACTATCACGTCCTGTTGTTCAAAAACTAAGTTTATATGACTGATAAGTGTTGAATTGAGTAGATAATATTATTGATTAATATTATATTATACGATGTACATAAACAACACGGCCGTCCTGGCGATGATAATGACGATGGTGTCAATATCATAATAAAATATTCTTTAATTACGCCAAAATCAATATTACTGTTTAGATGCGTAATATAGACACTATAACTTCTTTACCTGGCTAGTATAAATTAACCTTCGATGTAAGACGTAAATAATAAGGTAGGTACTTGAATTATTCCTCATTATTTACAAAATTTCTTTTTTTTTTTTATTTGTCTGGGATATTTCATTGATCAACAAATTACAAATACGCGAGTATTTTACGGACTTTATGAAAATTAATAATCAATTCATAAAATAAATTGCAACAAATTTAATACATAAAATTGACTTGCACTTAATGGAATATTTTCATTTCTCTTGATTATTTTATTTTCATTTCATTATTTCATGGAACTGACGGCTTCTAGTGGAATAAGATTGGATTCCACAATAGATTCGTAAGACGTGCCGTACTTGCTACGAATTTTCCTTTGGAACATTTGAAATCATGTTTTATGTAAAGACGGCTGAAACTATAATTATTACTTTAATTATAGGCATTAACGTAATAAAGTGATGTTAGTGAATCATATTTACAAAATCAGTTACTTATGAAATTGTCTATGTCGAAAAAGAGATTTTTGGGAATGGTAATAATTTATGCGATCGAATTTCTGGCCGTACTTTTCAGCCTAGAATACTCCCCCCAATTCCATGCGGACACAACAGGGTGCCGTAATACTGGTCAGTTGTCAAACTTGCTGGTTCGTAGGGCTTCGCGTAAGGATTATATTATCAGTATTATTACTAAGTCATTAATATTATGACGGGAATCGTTATCTTTCCGTAAAGCCTGCCTGGCTGCTACCACCCTCCACCCCTTTGAGTCAGCCACCAAACGACTCGTCATGTACCGGGTCGGGGCTTGAGAGCCAGTACTTTCTTTCTTACCTTTATTAATTTCCTAGCCGACAACGCATCAGTGATACAGTTGGTTTTAATGATGTCCAAAGGAGACGGTGACCACTTACCATCAGATGGCTCGTTTGCTCATTTGTCAGCTATTTCAACATAAAAAATACCACTATTTGAAAGTATTGTAAACAAAAAGTTGCCTTAGACAACGCAACTTAAGTTCCAAAAACGGAACGACCAGTAGGCTAGAAAATAATGTCTGTCTTCAGAATCATATGACGCAAAAATAAATCAATTTCTAAACATAATTTCTAAGCCTTTCCAAATTCATTTGAATTTAGAAATTTAAAACAAATGTCAGATATCTAAGCTCAGAGATGTCTGTAGATCATTTAGAATCAAAAATTCCACACATAATATTTTCACTACTGGTAATTCTTAACTACAACTGTACAGAAATACAATATAAAGCCACCCAGGGTGCATTACATGCAACAATGAACTCTTCAGCTCTTTGCAGTTGCTTCGATAAGCCGGCACGTCAGATAAGCCTTATCACATGGTTCGCACGTATCAATACGCCGAATAAGCACGCTAGCAACAATATCTACTCAAAATACTTATATATTCATATAACGGCAATTTCATAGGGAAGAAGATAATACAAAAACGATAAAATTAATAGTATCAAATATAGTTCGGATGTTCAGAAAAATCAACGCTATTTACGTAAAGTCCACTCTCGACTATTGAGAGCGCGGATTTTTGAGAACTGGAAGTGGACGTAACAAGTTAATATTGTTCAAATGAACTTCGAAATCTAGTATGTAATCTAAAAATTAAACAAAGCTATAAAATATTAAAAAAATAAAAACACACTTTTAAATTAATAGGACTGATTTTAAACCCACCTAAGTCCGAATCCGATTAACGTGGGCCACTGATTTTTATAATTTTACTATTACTCCCCAGAGTTAACCCCCAACGTCATAATGAATAAATTACATGCCACATTTGGATCACTTAATTTATAATTGTGCTAAATTTTTACTTTTTCATCCAGTAGATTCATATATTATCGAGTGCAACATAACACCAAGTGGTTTAGGAAGACTAAAATTAAATTAACTTTGAAACTTTGCAATAAACAAAAATACTAATGAATATGTTGAACACGCTCGAATTTCACACGAACTTATAATGTATATAGCAGATACACGAGGCGCCAGTAAAGTTATTAAAAACTTTAAAGTGTGTGGGCCATGATCATTAAGAAAACTGTACATTACGAAATAAATCCTTTTTATCATATCGAAAATGTATGAGTACGTAAGGATTGTATTCCGTATCGATCTATCCTGATTAATACCAGAAATATCGGGTTATAGCAATATGTTTTGTTTCCTTGTATCTCCAATTAGAACAAGACAGCTTCTAATTACCAATCCTAAGTATACATATTCATCTTTTGATTCTCGTTACCCACAAAGCCTTCGGTTGAACCCTCCTTGTTACAATATCTCGATTCACTAACTGAGAACAGTTAAAAGAATTACTATGGAACAACAGCATAATTAAAACACGCTTAGTTTGTATTAAGATTGCTTTGAACAAACCAGCCAACGCTCCTTCATAATAATGCCACAAACAAGGTGGCACAGTAGGCAGGGTTGTACACCGAACCTTATGGGTGGTAAACTGGGGCGAAACAGGGGTCGTAAGTACCGACACACGCAACTTCACGCCTGGTATCTTGGCGTGAATAATTCTCTGTGGATAAAAGATAAATTGTCTCTGGTTGTGATACTAGTGACGTAACGGTATTTCGCTTCAATAAGTCGAGATAAAGGGTATTAGAACGTCTGTTTTTTTTCGTTTTACGATAGACCGGAAAACAATTTTTTCTGAATCAATTTCAATAATAAATTGAACCTCGCAAAAGGAATAATATTGAAGCAGAAAACATCATACTTTTTTTTTAATGACAAGACAATAACAATAGTTTACGTCAAACCACGTGCCAGACAGTATTCAACACCTTCGACAGAAGTAGGAGGAGCGGATCAGCTTATAGCGTTTGTTGCTAATATTATAAACTAACTCCGTGTACTATCCCAAATTCAAGTATTATCAAAATAAAATATTAAACTTTAAAGTGATTTTGTTCTGCACAAAAGCTGACATAATATTTTATGTCATTACTGTAGGTAAACATACACTTACCTATTAAATATTAAAATATTAATGTAAACTAGTCGGCCTGTATCTATTATCTAGGACATTCTAGGAGAATCTATACAAGCCCGAGCGAATGGTATAACTTTTTAATGAATATTACAACTGACTACCCCAGGGTGGCTTGTTATTTAATTAACTAAGTGAAGCGACTACTCGTCGATGAGCCGAGTCGACTACTCGTTTTAATAACATATAACTAATACTCAGCGTCTTATGAATTTTTGGCAAATAATAGGAAACACTTAATCGTCTCAACATAATGCGTTAGGAAGAGAATAAAATAATTCTGTCAGATCAAACGAATGTATTTCCCAGCACGAACAGAAGTAGTTTCTAAACTTTTTAAAATGCGATATTTTGATACATTTCACTATTAGAAAGTATTGATGTTGTTTCGCGTGGGATGTAGAGTTGTTATCAATAACACTTGTAAATGTAATGGAACAAATTTATAAGATGCTTTGAAGACCCGAAATGTAGATCAGGACAAGATAATAAGTAATAATACAATGAGTCGTTTTATATCTACCTATATTTATAATTTAAATACGTACACGATCGATTTCATGACAAAGGAAGAAGAATCTCTTGGTAAACTATGCAGACCACAATTTAGTGATTAATCAAAAAATGTATCACCACCATCATTATAACCCATACTGTCTCACTTGCTGGCAAAGCTCTCCTCTCAAAATGAGAGTGGTTAAAGCCATTATCCACCACGCTGGCCAAGTGCGGACTTGCAGACTTCTCACACCTTTGTGGGCATGATGCAAAACTCTCAGACATGCAGGATTCGAAGGATCGTAGCAAATTATGTTTATTTATTCCGAAGTTCAAACCGATGTTATATTGTTGAAATTAATTCACCTTTCATACATACAAATACACGCACTAATTGTTAATAGATCGTTAATGGGAAGTTGATCGTGTAGTCGTTATAATAGTGCGAATGTCTAATTATCTATCCTACAATACAGAGATTATGTCGTACGGTGTCAATAATAATGAAAAGCTTTCACACACCTGATTAAAACAATGATTAATAATGATGATAGATAAGATTATTATTCGATACGGCCAAACATTCATCACATATGTTAATATTTGAACAATATCATAAACATAGTGAGTTTGAATGAATCATACTCAACGAGCATACTTTAGGTTCAATTTTAATAACGTACGTGTACAACCAGTTGAGATGCCAAAACATCAATGTAACATTGGGAGCTTAATCACATGTTAATAATAAATTAATGAAATGCTCAAATTGAATTAAACAACAAAACTTTGCTAAAATTCTTCAGTTAGAAGGGATATTAAAGGATAATTTGTAGGAACATGTCGGGAGTTATGAGCTTTTGAAGCAAAACTTTAACGCTAAATTAATGAGTTAGATACTTTATTCGCACGCTTATTTCAGAGAACAAACGCACAGATAAACAGACAAAAATTCTAACTACTATTGTTTTGGCTTCTATTTCGTAAATAAAGGCCCCCTTATGATATATTTTCTTATATATCGTTCATGTACAGAAAGCGATGAGTTAAAATTTTACTATTAGTATAGATAGATAAATATTTAGGTTAATATTTAATGAATGGCGATGATGATGACATGCTACAGTTAATCATTCATTTGGATTAAACATTAAATCGCATTAATATAATCTTGAATGTGAACATGGAACAAAATCTTGTACATAAAACTATGCACTTCAACACCTTTCAACAAAAGCATTTTAGTTAACTTCGCTATACAATGCTGTGGTAGTAGAGTTTTAAAAAATACTTACGCAATTGCGTCAATCATATCAAGCCCCATCTCAACGGTACAACGGGCATGGTCGGAGCGAGGCTCGGGCAACCCGGACACGCAGTAGTAGCAGTCACCCAGTATCTTGATGCGGAGACAGTGATTGTCCTAAGACAAAAACATTATAAAATCCAATGGCAATGGCCAAAATTAGCAGATCTTTCACATGTTACTCCGGATCGAACACGCTAACGTCGCCCAGCTATTTCAGAAACTTGAAGTTAAGTTAGTCAATTTACTACGTGCCTAATTCGGCTAACAGGTTTATTATAGAGCTCAAGACCAGAATAAGAGCTACGGTTTTCCCTGTCTGTTGTAAGAGGCGACTTAAATATGACTTCCCGGGTTGCGGGCAGTAAGAGTGAGAGCTCGACCCGTACGGCTAGTAATCCGGTGAAGGACGTATCGGATGATGAGGAACGAGGCATGTTGTCCCTCCCGGTCAGCGCCCTTACATAATCCGGCGTCGCTCCCATGGCACCGGATATCTTTTTGAAGGTTTCCCTCTCAAAAACAAGAAAAACAAAAAAGTTTGAAAAGCGCTTTAAGCATACAGCCTTGGCCAAAAGTATTAGGCACCCCCAATAAAGTTACTGCACATCTGTGATAGGTGAACAACGAGT
>DWPT01002000.1:0-17133 GCA_018251895.1 Agathymus mariae mariae | reverse complement strand
ACCGGTAAAATATGATTCATATATCCGTATCCATATCCGGATCCGAAATATCATATCCATAACATCCCTAGTTTAAAGGAAGCGGCGAAATAGAAAAATAAATGCAACTATCACAAGGAGGGCATCACTAAATGAGGCTAAGCTTGCGACATTCGATGGCCATCCTAGTAGTTTATTCTATAAGCGGGATGAACTGCCTCCAACTGGAGAGACCAGGTGTAGTAGCCTTCTCCGTCGTCCAGCTATGTTGAGCCAGGAGCATATGTGTTGGATTCAAATTCAAATGGAGCCCCGTAAGTCCGGAAAGCTTTAAATGAAATTGAAATGTATCAAAATTTATAAAGAAAGAAAAAAAAGGCATTTGTTTTGCTTGAAATACAAAATACTGGTATAATCGGTGTTAGGTGAATAAAGATGATTGCATCTAGAAATAGAAATTACAGTGTTGCTGTACAAAGAAAAAAGAGAAATTTAAGTAAATGTGTAAATACAAATGTATGTGTAAGCGTATGTTTGACTATTCACAGAATTTTTGTCTATCTGTTCTATTAATACTGTCTATATGATTGTCTGAAGCTGATACTTCAAATGCCATAGTTACTTGTAAAAATAGTTTGTAGCATGAGATAATAAATGGGAACACTAATATACAATCACTGGGTGCAAAAGAGAGCGGCACGGATGGAACGTACATAGGTTGGGTTTCGACTGAAATGCCGCGGCGAGTGATAATGCGCGTGCAAACTTTGTACTTGATGCTAATGAATTGCCAGTATTTTGACTTTAAAAAAAGCTCTATCAATCTCTCTATCTTTCTATGTACATTTCAACATTATCTCTCAAACTATACACTATATAGGAAATTCACTATTTACAAATTAGAAAATACATAAATATTGCTCAGATACTTCAATAGAAACTTTTTTCTGGGTAGGCAAATATGACACAGTGACACGGATATTGGATAATGGCATTATTATTAAATAAAACACTTCATAAAATTGCCTTTCGTATTTGTGCAGTGTATTGTGTACATGCCCCTTTACAATGCAGTTAGCTCATCCCGTCACGATCTTTTTGCTCTACCTTCATTTAATGCATGTAGCGAGGTATGGTGTTTCATATATGAAATAACCGTTATTCTCTGAAATGTTACGCGCCAACGGATATGAGAAAATATGATGCTTATAATAAACCCTCTCTCTCCTAGATGTTCCATTTTATGATATTATTTTAATGTAAACGAGAGTTTATACGGATATGATTTAGATTGAACGAAGCAAGCGCTAATAACTTTTGTACTTCTCGTACGTATGAGGTAAGTATAGTAAAATTTTTCTTTGTTAAATTAGTCAGATTTGAACAGGATACGTTTTGTATTCTTTAAAATCTGTCTCAATATGAATCCCTGTTTAAATTCAATACGAGTTTTTTTCAAAATTCTCAATTTTTAAGGGAAGTGGTACGAGAGTTCTCAATGCCAAAATTCTTATTACAAAACACTGTGTGTATGATACGGTGTAGGTATAAATGTAACAGTTTATTTGTAAGAACCGTCTTACCGTCCTGCTACTGAAAATCGCCAACGTGACTATCGAGCGTGTTATTTACCAAAACCGCCGTCATTATTACTACGGTAATATCGCGCAGAGCAAGTTCAAACCTGCCTCTATATGATTTAACTCGCTCTGAGACTCATATCCACGTCCACCTACCCCGCCACGTGTCCGCTCCTCGCACTCAGTCTTCTTCACACCCATACTTGCGTTTCGCGCTCTCCACGCTGGCCGTAAGTGTCCGCACCTACTGCTAATTCATCACACCCACTCCTTAATTACCCATGGGACCTTATTGTTCTTTTAAGGTACCGTCTACTGGCCATTTATTTACGAGTACGCTAATAATTCTAATTTCAAATTAATTTAAAATTCAGCCATTTTTTATTAAATAGTGTTTTGTTTACATTAGATTAAAATCTTTTTCGAAAACGAGTTCCATCGTGGTGGTAACACACAACTTTGAGGACGTATATCGAGCAAACACCACAAACGAACTCACGAATCGTTATTGGTTTGAACGCTTTCGATTCTGTAATTTTGGTCTAAAAATGAATCCTGTGGGCGCCTGAAAACTGTGGTGGAAAACAACAAAATAAAGGCGATTGTGTTGGCTTATAGTATTCACTCAACTGGCAAAATGGACTGATCAGATGTTGAAATGGTGATTCAAAAGCAAAGCGATTGTGAATCGCATTGTGGCTTACGATGAGGAGTGTATCTTTTCCACAAATGTAAACGCACATTATGTTCGATGGGCCATGGTTCTGCGCCTAGAAAATAAATAGCCAAAAAAAAAAAACACTACCTCTAAAAATTTACCGTTACCGTTTGTTTGTCTAGAGCCGATGTGATTCACCACAGTTTCTGACCAAACGGTACGAGCGTAAGTGCGGATGTGTGTGTGCGAGCGTAAGTGTGCTGTGGTCCTTCACACAATGATCGAGAAGCTCGCACACGTCTGGCCAAGTTTGGTTAATCGCTCGTGCCCGTTATTTCTGCCTAACGCTAGATTTCACACCGCACCACAAACGGTCTCCAAGCTACGAGTGCTAGGGCTGGAAGCTCTATGTCATCCACCGTACTCACCAGACCTTGTACGTTCAGACTTTTATTTTTTCAAGAATTAAAAACTTCTTGACAAGAAAGATATCTATAACCGAGAGCCTGTACAAAATGGCTTTGGAGAGTTTGTTGGCTCCGGTTCTTCAGACTTCTCTAAAAAATGCATTAATAAATTCGTTTTAGGTAAAAGAAAAACTTTGACTAGCAAAAAATATTTGTTAAACATTAAGTCCACCTTCTGTGGTCACCTGTGAGGAGAGGGTATCGGCTTTTATAAGTTATTGCTTTCAACATCTTAGACTTCATCGCCAATTACGATCTAACAATAAAGTCTAAGTAAACTAAATTTTCGGCTTATTACCCTTCAAAGTAATTCACGAAATAATCTGTAAAACATTTTATATAAAAATATATTTACAAAAATATTTGCTGTGTTCTGCAAATATTTTTCCCGGTACGAAAATAAAGATGCGTTATACAGGAACGTGAAAATGACCCGCACGTGTTGTTAAACTTAATTAGGGTCTGTAATCACAGGCTTGCCGGCGATTAGCGAGCGGGAATGAGCCGATTAACAAAACTTGGTTCCACGATGTTTTGTTCGCTTTCAACTATTGAATGATTTTTCAATAAAGTTTCATAGCATTTATATGATCAAAAAGCCATAAAGACTCAATAATGTAGTAAAAAAAATCACGACTTATTTATTTCTTATGAACCAAAAACAATAAAACTAAACCGGACTATAGTATTACTATAAGTATTCTCGTAAGTAATATAATATAAACACTGGTTTTAAACGAATAACAGATAGTTACATGTACATATAACAATGAAAATAAAATGGGAATGTATTGATTTGATGATCTCATGAAGTTGATCGCGAAGTTTTCTCTTAAAGTTCAGTTTAGTAGTTGGTTTTCTAGGATCGCCGGGTAAGGCATTCCAAAGTTGAAAGGTGAAGCGGTACAGAGAAACAACTTTTCTCTAGAAGATTTCCTAAGAAAAAATCTGACGGACGCGTGGATGTAATTGAATGGATAATAGTTCTGGACGTGTAAAAAATCAATAAATTGGATAAAACAGGATACAATATTTAAAAAGGAAGTCATTTGAAATTAGAATTCATAGCCAAGTATACTCGTAACCAATTACATTTCAAATTGCCAGTACGATAGAACGGCATACTCTATAATGTAATTGTGATACTGGAATAAAGACATCATATATTTATGACCCTGGAATATAGACATCATATAGAGCACGTATTTGTTAGAAACTATAATGTCTGTGGTTTTGTTATGTCACGATTGTTGTTACAGTACGACGACACTTTTTCCTAAGCCATAGTTTCATATTTTTATTTAATAGGCACAGTTTAAAACTATAAATTTCTCTATATACATCGAATATACGGAGAAATTCCTCGTCTTTGCTCACATAGAACTGACAACCCAGTTTGTCCCTCAAACATCCAAGGTAAACAAGACATCGTCTGCTCGAACAAAAGCCGATCCAGGAGCTCTCGCTCTCCACATTTCCATGTTTCACTAAAGACGGATTACTTGTTAGTTCGACTTCTGAAGCAATTTAAACCTTAATCTCATCGAAATTACAATCAGAATTGCTAAGCTACTTGATGTCGGGTTGTAGAGTTGAGATGGGTTCATAATATTCAGTTACAGTATTAAGATGCAAAATGTATTTATGGTATAAAATAAATTAATGAATCCTTCGCAGTTGTGGTTTTCATCTGTTTCTAATAAAGGACAATGACGCGCCGTCATTCGCGGTCAAGATTTTGATGAGTCACTATTACCAGCTAATTTATCGATATCGTTATATATAAGACCATAAAACATGTTGTGCTTCTTTGAGTAAATAAAAACTATCGACAGTTGGGTCAATAACAAACTTTTTTATAACTGCAAAAGACGCAAATCGAAACTAGAAGAATATTAGAGGCAAAAGGCCGAGAACATATTTGAGTCTAAGACTAATCTCTGCAACTCATGTTACAGTATGCTGAGCAATAGTCCTTAGACTGACGCAGGAAAAACGAAGAAAGCAAGAGATCGAGAAAGGAAAGACGCATGGAATGAGGGAGGAACTGCTTACCTTTGCGGCAGGTTCTTTCTGTTAGACGTCGCTCTATAACCAGTTTTAACCAACGGTGTTCCTGGATCAAAGTCCTGGTTTGCCTGCGCGGTGAATAACTGTTATCCTTTCTACCATGAATCCATGCATCAATTTAAATACAGTTCGGGGTCCTTATTAATTTCTTGGCCAGAAACACGTTGGTGCCTTTGATGTTACGAATATTTGTGAACAGCCGTATTTCCTTACTTGGTGGTACGATTACTCGTTTTGTTATTTATTTGTTATTTTCCCAGGGCGGAGGTCGCATCCGGGACTTCTCCCTCAAAGTAATTATGAACCGGACTTCGGGGTCACCAAATCATCGGCTTCGTTTATTAGCTATTAATTTAAAAACTGGTACCATACAAACGTCATTCACATTCAGCGTGAAGTCTTAACGTACAAAAAGTACGTCACGTATTAAAGTACTAATACTTTTAGCGCTTTCCCTGCAAAATCTGGCAGCCCTAAGTACTCGTTCGAGATTTCGTTTACTCAAAGCTGAGTCGACTGAAATATTCAAGAAATTCGTTATTTAGGTAATTAACTAAGTTCAACTTTGCGAAATTAGACAGCTACCTCATTACAAGCTTGAGATGAGTTCGAGCTCCGAGCAAAAATAGTTTGATTAACGACTTCAGGAAGTGCGAAGTTTGAATTTGTAGTGTGCATATTAGTTAAATGTAACTAAGTAACTATTATTTAATAAGCGTATACCCAGTGATGACTTATTACGATGTAGTTCATTTGTATGTCGTCTACTTAGGTACATAAAAAGATTTCAATTTTATAGTTTCATGAACAGAAGTAGTACACACACACACACACATATATCACACACAGTGTCAGCATCACATTGACGACTCTGTTAGTATTGCCTTGGTGAAGACACTGAAGAACTCCTTATATCTTTTTTTAAAGAACCTCACGCCAAGTGGTATGGCAACAAATCAATAGGAAGCTTATTTCGAATTATTTATTTATTATCACAAGCTCAGAAGTTCTTGAAGCACTTAGCACTTCTGCCGAGGCTTGATGACTATTATCTCACGATATCTAATTGTATTGGTTGTCTACGACGCTTACGGCTCGCTGTCACGTACAAGACACAGTAGGGCGCTCGAATGGGCTCTAGCCACAAAATCATGATGAAAATCTTGACGTTTAAATTCACAAGTGAAACTCACTATTACTTAAGTAAAGTTGTTAACAACTGATTGTATTTAACAAATGTGTTAGCTCTGTATAAACTAGGGAATCGGACAATTTGCTGAGGATCAGACTCTACAAATTCAAAGAAATTTCACTTTCAGCATATCATCTCCCATTGGTTTATTACTGTTGTGTGCAGTTTTTTAAATCGATTACAAAACTGTAAAGTTCGCTTTTAAGAATCCTCACATAGATTTTCATGTAATTCGAAGCGTCAAAATATCTAAAGTCTACGTGAGTTATCCGTTAGGAGCTTAGCATTTTTTAGTCAATTGAAAGGTGAAGATGAAATTATTACGCATCACAGGAATAATCGCGTAGCGAATTGACCCTAAAATTGTCAGGTGCATTAGCGATATCATCGACTATTGTATATTATACATAACTCTATGCCTATTACCTATTGGAGCTTTCAAGCGACTTCGTAAAGCACACCTTGTACGAAAATGATATTATGGAATACTCATAGATGAACATAGAAATGAATGAACATAGAAATGACAAGGACGCCTGGAAGTAACAGTGCCGCAACTGATAACCACGCAGGTTAAAACATTGTTATTGTTATAATAATAGGTCGATTTAGAAAACGTGCTGAGGAGATTCTTTCGCGATTTTTACAACTCGTTGTTAAAGCACTTTTTAATGGTGGTAAATGTAAAACGCAAGACGCAAAACTGAATGATTTTGAATTAGAATTTGTTTCAAGGCCGCTCATATTTTTTTTTTCATATAAAAAATGGCAGTATGATATTAAGTTGAATTACGAAACTCGAATAAAGTAACACAAAAAATAATGATTATTCTGGACAAACAACACGCTAACTTTTGTCATTATTTACAAGCTCATTCTAAATCCAAAATTTCATCACAGAATTTTTTCAACCTGGCAAGTTATTATGACTTTTTCATGAGCAGAACTCAATTCAGAGTTCTTTGATGAAACGTCCTTCTGTGTGATAAATTGTGGAATGTATGTTCAAAGTCAAACTGTGTTGGGATCGCAAGTGGAATAAATTAACGTGGAAGCACCGTGAAAACATCGAACTAAGCTAAATTAAATCATAAGTGGATGTGGTAATATCTAATTTTCTAAAAATCATTTATAAATACTCGGTTTTGTTTGTAAACTTCCCCATAAAAAAATAGTTTCTATAGTTACGGGTATAGATATAAATTTCAACCCTTGAACCCTATGTTAAAATTTTTCATTTGTTATCCATTTGTACTCGATCATTTTTATTCTAAATATCTATTCAATGTTATAGTTTTCCACAGTTGGAGATTCAGTTTTTTATTTTAATATATATAACGCAGAGTAGGCTGTTTCATTGTTTTTTAAAATGTGTGACGTCAGCATAGCTGATAATACTTTTGTTCTTATCGGTATCTTTGTACTAGCCACACTTACCATCAGATGTCCTAGCCTCGTTTCTATTCCAAGTTTATATTATTACCATCTCCAAATAATCTACATCGATGATTCGCCGCCATCTTGCTGTCGCTGTAATCCGCACGAGCGAATCTACGTTGAGTCATCCGTGATCTACATGATAAATATACACAGGCGTTGTCTCGGTTCAAATTTTCCTCCAAACACTGCCAGTGTTAATGCACTCATTGGAAGCGTGAGCCTATTTCTGAGTGGTTGAAAATGCTTTATTAGCAATCCACTGCAGGATTTTCTCTTCTAACCTAATGCTCCACCAGACTGCACTAATACGAATAGTTTGCTTCATTGTAAACATTTTTGTTTCTAATGTATTAACTATATGATCCTTCGAACGCTTATACTGCCATCTCCATGCTTTCCTGACTCATATCTCTGAAAGCCTAATCTGCATGCCGTCATTAGTTGAGGATTCGTCCAAAATTTTGATAACGAGGGCGCACAGATGTCGGCTCTGAAAACTTTACGCTGTTATTACTTGTATATGTGATTAAACAACAAACAAAGTACTAAACAGAGTTTGTTACACGTTATCATACATTTTCATTACTCTCATCTTTCTTAGTTTGCATAAATCTATTAGCACACGAGTGTCTTTCCGCGCTGAGAAGATATGAAGCTCATAAGGCCGCTACAGTGAATTGAAGGATGGGTAGGCGCTCAAGCGTAGTAAACACCATGCCGGGTAATATAATCTGGTGAGCCATAAATTTTATTTACATAAAGGAACGAGAAACGAGTAGATGAGCCGTTAAATGTTAAGTCTCGGTCACTCATAAATATCTAAAACATAGACTTTTCAAGAATCGTACGATGACCTTTTGACATGGCTTAATGTTTATATCTAACAAGGGAAACCAGGTCGAATGCGACAACCGTATCTGGTGGCGAAGTTTATGTATTACTTTTATGTTTTTTATACATATGGTTTTATAACTCAATGTTATACATATATTTTACAAACGATATTTAAGGAAAATACATATTTCGTTTCATCGTGTGAAACAAACCTATTTTAATAATATTTCTAACTCACAGAACTTGATAAACAGACGCCTAAAACAATAAAACGGAGTCAATGTGATATTAATATAATATCTTACTCGTATTGTTTCAAATATTCAAGTTTACTAGGTATTTATGAAATAAGTAACTTTGATGAATTTTTACATGGACGTTGTATTACTTCGGACGTGTCAACGTATCCAAGCATCCCTGTCGTTGCCACGTTTCTGTTTAGAATATGAATTTGGTTAAGCTTCATTATAAAATTACCCAAACTCACTACACCGGCACGGCTCAATCTGCATGTCGTTATGAGGCGAGGCTCAGCCCATCCATAATTCACGTAATGAAGGACGCAGATGGCGCTGCGGGAAACTCGGAACTATGACACGTGACGTGTAATTAAAATATTGTTGGGTAGTTTCATATGTAATTGACAATCACATAGAAACAGTCGATCGCAAGTTATACAAAGGACATATTGTCTTAAATGTTATGTACTGAGGCGACGCGGCGTCCTAGGTGAGTGACAAACACGTCAAGCGTCGCGACGTGGCACGTTACGGATGAAATAAAGAAAAAATGGTAAGGAATGAACTGAGATCACGACAGTCACATAGAAGAAAGGTCGCACGTAGACTCCATCGCGTAATAATATGTCATATCACTTCGGTTCACCCTACTTACGGTTTATTTCTGCTCGACTAAAGAGGATAAGTACTTAATTTTTTGTATACAAATCTCCACAAATAACTTGCTTAAAATAAACATACATGTTGAGGAACGGCGAATTGTTAAAAAGTGGGTATATGATTATAGTCTGTTTCGTTCTATTGCTAATCACGGTTAGATCGTGCGTTGCCTTCTATGAAGTCGAGTCGATTCTGAATTCTGTTTCCGTGGGAATTGAATGGAACCAAATCATATAATGACATCTTATTTGCTAATTTCTTGCAATGATTTATAAAACTTTTGTTACAAATTAATTTCAGAAATATTAACAACACATCGGTTATTTTAGTGTGTGAAACGCTTATTAAATCGTAAAAATAAAAATTTTGCTCACGTGAAAAAAAAAAACTACCGTTAAATATAAATAAATTATCACTTCTACCAAAATAAGAATTTGCATGATGGTCATCACAATCCGAATTATTCCACTACTGCGCTTGGGTGTCCTTTCATATTGTGAAGGGAAAGTGTTGAAAGCTCAAGGCCATAGTCCTCCAAGCTGGCTAAATATTCAAGTTTTACTCACAGTGTTTTCCTTCACTGACCCAAGTCGTAATTAATTTTTAATACGCATATAATTTGAAAACCTTGAATCTCCCGTATGAATATCGACTTTCGAATCACCAACTTCCAACCATAAATTCAAATTAATTGTGTAATCAATCATTGTAATTTGAGGCAAATTTATTTCGTAACCCACGACACACACACAAGACCTCAGCCCTTTGTTTTCCCAAACGCCAGACCTAATCCTTCTGTATTCTCTTTGACAGGGAGGACGACAAATCAAAGTCGTTTGTATTGTGGCGAAACTGCATACATTATCAAGTGAGCTCTAATAAAACTTCAAATTTTGACATCTCCATTCCAATGTATCCAACAACATGTAATAGTTCATATGAAACTTTATCCCAACGCAATACAGACGTAAAATATTTCTCCAATTTTTAACAGCCGCAAAGGTAAATTTGATGTCTTATATTTCAGCGTTGGAACGGGATTTTCGAAATTTGAACGACTGCCCTTCATCGCAGGATTTAAGGCATATAATCGCGAAGCATCAAACTTGAATACTAAAACACATTTGTATGGCATACGTTATAATTTGACTACATTCTCGCTGCAAGTTCGTCAAGTTTAATACCCAATGTTGACATTTCTCAAATTGTATAAGCTCTTAATCGAGCGAATGTTTGTAGCGCTATGGCTCATTTACAGCAATATGTAAATTTCAAAGCGGAACGAACTTTGGTAACTTTGCGTCTGAAATGCTAACTAAGAGTTACTTAGAATATAATATAAGAGAAGAATATAATATAGAGTTTTTATGGGTTTCTGAAACCATTAAACTACTTTTAATGTAACGATTTATAAAGCGATAAATGATACTGATAATGGCATAGCAGTTGAAAATACGGCTACGTCCTTGGCTGGTTGGAAAAATTGTGAGGTACAAATTAAATTATGTATTTTTTAAAGTGTGGTAAATTTCCGACCCGTTTGGGCCAGCTTAGAGAACTATAATAATAATGTTTTAATATCATAACACTATAACTTCGATTATAATTGTTTGCAGCACGGATACTAATGAGGTACTTCATTAATCTAGTCAATCCAGGATGACACTCGATCCAACAGTAGTTAATGAGGGGGAGGGACTTATGGGGTGCAAAAGGTTTTATCCAACAGACAAAGCTCTATGCCTGCAACATTCTCGTGTACGACGGTGGTCCTTACTTGTCTGGTTAATGGTCTCTCTTCCAAAATCGACTGTGAAAATGTTTTTACATCGTTTCAACATTTTTGACATTTTCAGCTTTCTTCTTGACCGGAAGACTCATAGACGCCCTGAGGTTTACTCTAAGGCAGTAAGACTATTGCTGTTGTGCTGGATATTGATATGAAAAAATCCGCACAACCGCGCAGTTTGAATTCTAAAATTAGATTATGTCAAGGGAACACCTCAGAATCGGTAAGTTATGCTTTTTAATAATACTGAACTCTTTATATATGATAATAATAAAATTTTAGACCAAACCTGTATATCAAATAGTTTTTAGAAATTTTAATGTCGCTAGGCTTTGTTAGGACACACCATTAAGAAAGTAGTAAATAAAATTTTGACTGCCTGGCTACAGCAATGATAACAAATTAACAAGTTCCTAATAATGTATTTCTAAACGTAAGACCTAGGTTTTCTGAAGAGGAGGACGGGTAATTCGTACAAAAGTCATCGGCGACTTGACCATCGTGAGGTCGATCCATTCAAATAACTACAAATATGGTCGGTAACTGAGTGAGTGCACTTTTTTATTATTAAATACTAGCCTTTAAGCAATCACGGAATCTAAGCGGCAAAAGAACTTCAATTACTCGGTTGGCCAGTAACCCCTCCACCAGTATGCGCTAGAACAGGATATTTAAATAACCCCAGACCTTGTCAATAGCAAGGAGCTATGTAGGGCAGTCTTCAGTATAAAGGTCATTCGATGCTTTTTTGAACTGTTAACGAATATAAAAATAATACAACAAAATAGATTTAAATGATTCTTGTCATATGCTATAAGGAAAAATCTTGGATACATGAAAAGTCTCCACGGAAATGAATCTGTTTCCACTGAATTTTCCAAAGCAAAACGAGGGTAGGTTACTAGTAATAAAACTATAAAGACACGATGATATTACCTAACGTTTACATTTCGTTTATTTAAAACCCGTCTGAAAGTAATTTTATTAGAAAAATATTTAGAATTCATAATATTGGCACTATTATTAAACTTACGTATTGAATATGACGCGAAACATTAATATTTCTATCACAAATCCAATATCGAGTTAATTTGTGTTCATTCAGAATGTGAATAAAGAATAAATTTGATTCACAGCCGCGATTGTGAGTTGAATAATTGATGTTCAACAACAAAATATTATCATTTGTATGGAATCAGTAGATAACCAGCAAACACAGCTATCGTCGCTACGCGCTTCGGCACGTGTGACAAACATGGCATCGTGCGAACAATGCGTAGGTTTGTCAGTTCTAATGTCATTTCTATCTTGATTGTTTCTGATATGTTATTGTCGTCAAAATCGTTAGTCATTTCCAATTTAACATCAATGTCAAATGAAATGCCATTTCAAATTACGAGACGTTCTCAAATTATCATTTCTATGATGGGTATTACAACATGTATATGCTATTTTCTACAATATTCACGCGAGAACATGAACATTTGTACAGTTATTATTTATGTGCTTAGGAGTTTCTTTCATCGTTTACTTCAGTGATAAAGCACCTTTTCGAATCGGTATTAGAAGCAAGAAATATTCACCATCGTTCATAGGAGTATTTACAAATATGATGAAATTGTTTTAAGTTAGAATTTATATTTTATTATGTGCAGCTCGCATTATTGGCGTACACTCCTTCATAATTATGAATACTTGAAACGTACTCCGTCATGCAGCTCCTTTGCGGGTTGCTAGAGTGGTATGCTGTTTCTAATGTTGAAATTCTTAAGGCGCCCGTAGGTCTCCAACTTTTGTATAGACTTAATCGCTAGTGGACACAGTGCTACAGTTCTAAGGACTTTCGAATTCTAAATCAGAACGACGGACCAACCTTGACTAACATTTGTTACCATTTCCACAAATTCTGAAATTTCTAAAAACTACAAGTAAACAATAATTTATGGTTCAGTAAATAAAAGAAGAAACATAGGGTTAAGGACTAAGTGAAACGGTAAAAGCTTTCGACTTTAGATATGAGGCACGAGGGTAAGATTCACTTAGTGAAGATAAAGTTTACTTTTATATTGTATTATTATACCCTAATACTGAAAAAAACTCACTTTATGATACAAACATGTCAGGTAATTTCTGCGCGAAGAAAGTAGTAAAATGTTGGTAGATAAATCAATAATCGTTGAATGTTAATATAATAAGTGAAATTGTATTTGTAGCAATACCGCTTTGAACAGTACTATTTTATAAATCAAATTCTGAATTGGATACGTATTTTTTTGGCTCTTTTTTATATATACGTGCTGAATAATATAAACTGGGTGTACATAAACACTATCTACATAAAAACAGTTAATTGTGACCGATAGACATAACTTCATCGATAAGCCAATATCCGATAAAAAATTTAGCAAAATAATTGTATTTCTCGCTATGATCACAATATTTTGGTTGTTTAAATTTCATTGCTCCAGTAATAGCAAAGCCAATAAAATCGCCTTTGAAACGTCAAACGATATGCTAATACTAGAGCCTCACTGCCTTTATATTCGCCGCACGGCTCCGATATTTCACTGTGAGATCTGCTAAAATTCAGATAAAGCGCTACATTAACATGGAAAGAGATGTTTTACTTCAAACCAAAGACAAGCTCTTGCGTCTATGATAAGTACATAAATTTCTATAAAGCAAGTGTTAAGCGAGCAATTATTTCAAAAACAAGTGAGGAACTGCTGTCTAACTCTTTAACAAATACTATATACATTTCCTTATCTACAACATCACTGTTCTTGTTTTTTAAGTGGCTCCATCTTCATGTATCCAGAACATCTGCTTTTTCAGTGACTACTTTTTTTACTTTATCTTTGACTGTGATATCTATTTACTAGCACTATTCTATACACTACTATCCTATTTCTGCTAAATAATTACTTCACTGTTTCGAAGCCATGATTGTATTGCTGTGTTAATGATAAAGCCTTACAATAATAAAAAAAAAGTTACAATCATTTTTTTGCTTTACATTAAGTCACAAAGACATCAGGTAATGGTTGTGGCGTGAATCCAAGGACTTTAAAATGTATCTATGTAATAAGTTATTTAATAAAGCTGCGTAAAATTATGTATTTCTTCTTAAAAAATCTCCTTCGGATTTTTTGTCGTTTTCGAGCCCTTTCCACACATCTAGTTTGCGCAGAACACCTGAATATCGGCAGATTGCGGCTTACACTTTACAGCAAGCGTTCCCGGTTATTCTCCGCGCCAGTGACTTTCTAGTCCCACCAGAAACAAACAATTATACACTTTAGTACTAGCAAAATAAAGTCGACCCGAATCGCATGGCAAAAGTTTGCTAGAGCCTTGCCACGTCTTGCCTTTTAATTTCAGATTACGACTGCAACATTCGAATCTGAATCTTAAGGATATAGGTTTAGAGTCTTCTATAAAAGCAGAGGAGAAGTTGCAAAGCAAAGCTATTACGAACTCCCATGGAAATGTAGATATTATTGATAATAAATGGATGATTTGTCTGAGTTAGAGCGAAATAGAAATAGAGTTAAAGTTTGGAGCAAGGGAGATGGAAGCTAGGTGTGATTGAAAGCGAGTAGCTGTATCATGACATTGGTATAGTAATTTTCTTCCTTAGTTTCGATATTTAAATGAAGTTTATTGAAATATGTATAAATAGAGAAAGAGAGAGTAGGCAAATGAGCACGAAATCATGGAAATGAAATGAAAATGGTTGTAATGTTTGAACCACGTTCTAATTAATAACATATTAATGAATAAGCCTTGCTAATTAATATAGATTTTCCCCTTCAATTAAGAAGATCAAGAGCATGTATATTCTGGTATAATCTGTAAAAATATAGAAATGGATACCTGAAGAAAACAATAAAGTTCAGAGACCAATCTCTTGCGTTTTAGGTTTTCACAAGTGTGGAGAGGTAGCTTTGGTAAATAGTTTTATGGTAGCGTTATTGTGATTTTGTATTTCGAATGTGAAGTGAGCGCTTTTACTAAATTTCATAACAAATTATCTTCCATGATATGAAATTAAAATCACGTTTCACTGCATTCCTGTAGTGAATTACATGTGACTTACAAATGAACTAATCTGAAAGTGACGTATAATATTTTTAACTTATCAATCCATGATCTTAAAAATGTAATGTCCTTATTAACTTTTATATTAAACTAATTGTAGCACGATACCAAATTGCTGCGCAGACAATGTTAGTAATAAATTTAACGTGCGCCTGCGCCGAGGTATGGTAACGGACTCCTCGTGTATATGGCCGGCCAGGTCAAAGCTTCGGTGAGCACGCCCCGCGAGTTGCTTAGACAAGGTCTGCACCTTGGTTTTTCACTCAGTCGGAATCACATCCTGCTCGTACCTTTAACATTCGAAAGTTAATCGAAAATTAGGAATTATTAATCACGTGCTTTTGTGAACGTAAATACTGTTAGTTCACCTGCAAATCTAAAAGTTATAATGTGTCAAAGATGCCAGTCGGCACTCAGCACGCGTAGTGGTCTATGACAATTACCCTTTACACGCCCAAACACTTCACAATATAATAATGTCAACTGACAATAAGCTTCTTTGTACATGCCCCCAGTATTCAGCATTGTAACCCCCCTCTGAAACGTTTACTATTGTCATTACAAAAATGGTTTCCTTAACACTAAAGTAAATTGAATGGTTTCATTGAGCAACGCGATACGGGTAGCAATCAATATAATGAAACCAAATTATACTTTATCGACATTCTTTTATACACAATATATTTTTGCACCTTTAAAAATATTTCGATTACCAGATTTTACTAAATTTGCAATAATGATGCAATTGATAATGAGCAGCCGTTAAATAGGGAACAGAAGAAATAAACGATTGCTTATGACAATAACCTAAAATCAAGAGAGGCCGCTTTAAAACCTTCGCCTATGGACATTCATAACACCAAAAATATCATAGACGTATTGCCGACTAAATAAGAAGCGTAGAATTCAATTATTAATATATGTCATGAAATATACCTTAGTAAGTTCTATCTGTTCTTGCGTGCGAACGTAAATGCGTGCGTGTTTTATCATATACCTGCTTAATACTTTCAATGTCATTATAATACCTTGATTGCTTGTACAAACTCTCATATATTTTATATTTCTGGTGAATTATATTAAATGACACACCCTATGTAACGTTTTCAAAATCCTTAGTTAATGTTCAACGTTCGGAGTTAAGCTTACACGGAAAAATAACGTTTATTGTAACATTTTCCGATACTTCATGTTCTTATTTAATCGAACTAAGTACTAAATAAACATGCATTAACTACAAACAAGCCCACTATTGCGGCTAGGTAATTGGTTATTAGGTATTTAGGATTCATTGGACGCCATGTTTGCCACGTCGATATTTAAACGCGGCTATCCGGTACGTAATTATGTTGATAATGTTCAATTGCCTCATTTGTGAAACTCTAATTAATTACTTACCGAAATTATTATTGATAATTTGTATAAACAGCCTCTTTATTTGACTTAGAGGGTTTATCTATAAACATTAATTTGGTGGTTTAAGTAGTTCACATCGCGTTTTTTCTCGTAATATATTGTAAAAAAGGTTCATTAAATTTCCTATTTTTCCCTTACGCTTTCTCTTTGTCCACAACAACATTCATTGTTTCTTGGAATTAAACCTTAATTTGCTTACTTTAGAGTATTTTTTACACGATCTGCCTTCTTTTTGATTCAGTGTGTACAAAAATGATTAGGATAATAATAAAAAGACGTTCAAACACTCATTCCCGCACCAGAATATCCAGTGTTGCAGATGGACGTGTAAATATAGAATATTAGAAACGAACAAATATTTTCTATGAAAAAATGTCTGCCCGGCAGGAATCAAACCCGATCCGGCAGACATTTTTACAACTGGCCTAACAAAATTTGAATATATGGTTTTGAACGCCAGAAATAATGTTTAAGAAATGTAAAAATCCATTATTAAAATAATGCAGATGTTATGTCTAAGTATAAGGCGTAATTATTCTAATTCGAAGCGAGGGCAGTTTGCAAATATTTAATAATATTTCGAAAAAAGAATTAAAAATCGAACCATTCATTATATTAAATAATACCCATTTTTTTTTGTAATTAAAATGCTATTACATACTGCGAGAGTTTCTTAGTGCTACTCGTATTAGACTATAAAAATTATAA